>RCUC01118647.1:0-11980 GCA_003697995.1 Taxidea taxus jeffersonii
TTCTTTAGAAACCTCAAAAACAGGGCGCCCGTGTGGCTCAGTTGGTTAAGCGACTGCCTTCGGTTCAGGTCATGATCCTGGAGTCCTGGGATCGAGTCCCACATCGGACTCCCAGCTCCTCGGGGAGTCTGCTTCTCCTTCTGAACTCTTCATTCATGCTCTTTCTCACTGTCTCTCTCTTAAATAAATAAAATATTTAAAAAAAAAAAAAGAAACCTCAAAAACATAATGCTACAGAACAGATGCATTAAACAAATATTTGATTACTTACCATGTGCCAGGAACTTGGCTAAGCAGGTAATTTGTGAATTCTTGAGATGAATTTTGAATAATTCTTTGAGGGCAGAAACAGTGATGTGCCCTCCTTAACATCTAGGTAATAGATGGTTCTGTAATAAACGGTAACAAATGTCTACTCACCAAAAGCATTTTTCTTATAAAATTAGCTGTATGTTACTTGCTAGCAAATGGAACTGCATACACTCCATACACCCAGCCAGGTCCTTGAGCACCACAGTCAGCCTCTTAGAGGACAAAAAAGCTTAGATTTCTTAATGAATGAGATAATAAATACTCCCCTTGTTTAAGGCACTTTAATCACAATCTGTCTCTTGAAGTTAGAGCCTCCTCACTGATGGAGACAGAAGGAGTGGAGGGAGCACCCTGAAGGTAAGGCTGAGGATGTAGCATCTTGTTAGAGGAAGAGGGAGAAGGAAAATAGTAAACATAAACAGAGGTTTGAGATCTTGAAATTTAAGTACAACTTGTTTTTAGATTTCAGTGAGGGCATGACAGCATTATCAAAATTTTGGATTCTTTTTAACCTTCCTCTTTGCTCCCCATGGCTCTTGTCCTTGGGCTCATGGACTTATGCTTGCAAGATAATTGGCCTCATCCACAGTCAGTCATGTCCAGAGACACGGGGTCTGGGGAAGGGCTCTCTTCTCTTGAATTTGTGTTTTTAGGAAGGCAAATCTTTCTCAGAAGTCCTTTAACAGACTTTGTAAGTCTTAGTGGCCAAGACTAGGATAACTCTTTAATTCAAAAAGCCCCTTACCTAGAGTATTCTAATAGCCCCGCCAACTACTCTTGCTCCCTTGAGTCTTAATGCACTTGAATCCAACCAGTGCCACCATAGTTTTCTACCCAGGACACAGATCGAATCACATCATTCCATTGTTTAAAAATTGTTGGGGGCTTCCCTTTGGATACTGTCCCCCCCACCCTTTCCCCATCCCAGATCACCCTACACAGTGCATGCATTATGGCAGTCCTCAAAGGAAGTGGATTGTATTCTAGTTCTATTAATTGTGAACTATTCATAAACACATTTTAGATCAGATATTGAGGTTCTTTTTTTATTGAAGAAAATAGATTTTCAAGTCACTACAGATGGTGTATTATAGAAAGAAATAGGATTTATTGAGCAAATATTTATTATGCACTTCTTGTGGGTCACGTACTCTACTTGGAGTCCAGGATTAAACCAAACACAGTGTTGACTTCAAGGAGCCTGTAGTCTAAAAAGGAAGACTTATTAGAATGAACAAGTAATTTCAAGGGTGATAAGTGGGAAGAAAGAAGAGAGTGACAAAAGACCCAATGCCAGGAAGACTTTGAGCTTCCCCAAAGAGATGATGTGTTAAATAAGAACTGAGTGTGTCTGCATGCAGAAGGTGGGTGTGTGGCATAGGGTCTGGGAGAGGCAAGAGTAGGTTGGCTGGAGGACACTAGGGAGGAAACTGTGATGATCTGGACAAGAGATGGTGGTGGCTTGGACTATAATTTTCTTTTTAAGATTTATTTATTTATTTTTAAGGGTGGGAGGGACAGGGGGGAGGAAGGGAAAGAATCTCAAGCGGACTCCCCACGAAGTGCTGAGTCCCACGTGGGCCTTGATCCCACAACCCCAGGATCATGACCTGAGCCAAAATTAAAAGTCCGACTCTTAGCATCTGACTGAGCCACCCATGTGCCACTTGGACTAGAATTGAAGCAGTGAGGGTAGACAGAAAACACTGAACATGGTAAGGGGTTGTATGTGCAGAATAAACATAGGACTAACGAGTTACTGACTTGAGCAGATCGATAAGACTATTGTTTCCTAAGGAAAGGATCAAGACTTGGTTAGAGAAAGAGGATCCCGAAAACATTTGAAAAAAGTATGTCGGCAGCTACCCAGTCAACCACTTAGAGAACTAGAGTGCTGTTCGGGATATTGCCATTGCCACAAGGGTGCTGTGCTATTGTAATGATACACCCTCTTCATGTCTCTGCCTCCATTTCTCTTGTCATTGCCATTAGATGTAATGTCTATACCTTTCTGGCATATGTTGACCCTGGGTTTCTTGACTTTATGGCTCTAATTCACTGCCTTCTCTCTGTTTCTTGATTTTAATGTCCCTGTACTATTTGAGCCCCTCTATGTGTTTCATGTTCCACAAGGCGAGTTGACGGGGTGAGTTAGAGAATATCAAGTACCGAATGTCCTGTAGGGCAGCATCTCCTACCCGCTGCCTAGGGAGCCATCATCACTGCTGCAGAACTGAAAGCATGGCACTTTTTTTTTTATCTTGTCCATCCGTGCTATAAATTGTTTTTAGCATTAACTCTGTCCAAGTAACACTAGGCCATGGGAAGAACACATGCCTTGTAGTTATTAAAACTTTGACCTAACTTCTGGTTTTTCTTTTCATCAAATATATGAACATGGGCCAAGAATTATTAAGTTCTCTCTGCCTTGATATTTTCATCCATAAAAGAGATACAACATATCTTGGCTTGTTCTAAGGATTAGAGGGAGTAGTGCAAGTAATGGGTCTAGTGTATTCTTATTTGGCATTAGGGGTGGTGGTAGCAGGAGTGATAGCCAAGGAGGGAATCACTGAGGCAACGGGAATGGTGTGGTAGCCATAGAGGTAATGGGAGCTTGTGATCATGACTCTTGTGGGGGTGGTGACAACAGATTATACACAGAAAAAACTGCCCTTGGCTCAGAAGGGCTATGGGTAAGAAAGGCACTCAAAGCTTCAAGGACTATCCAGTACAAAGGAGTTTTTAAATTTAGTTGGGCTCTATTGTTAGGAAACAAATCACTATGCTCACTTAAACTTGGACCTTGGAGAGTGTATTTTATGAGTTCGACGCTGAATTACTTTCACAGTTCAAGAACACTGACAAAGTGACTTAAAAGTGTACAACAATTATCTAACTATTTCAGAAAGTCAATTTAGGGGTGGAAAGTCTGTATTAAAATGGAAAGAACAATGCTCACTTGCATGTACTTTAAAGAGCAAGTTAAAGCCTCAGTTCTTGGCCAGAGTGCATTATAGTCATTCAATTACGTCCTTTGAGCTTTTCTGTCTTTTTGACAGAACAAACTGATTTCAAAGTATAGCTTTGTTCTCTGTAATAAACTGTTTTGTATAAAAACTTGCAGGCAGAATTCAGATCACAGTGTGAATATTCTCTTTGTTTTAATTATTTTCAGTACTTGTTCACTTGAACAGCTTTAGTGAAAAAACTTCTCAGAAATAAACAACATGCAGTAAACATGTTTAAGAAAGTAAATATAGGATGTTAATCCTGACACTTGTTAAGCCTTTAGTTTATAGACCAGTCACTATGCTAAGATATTTACATATATTATCTCAGTAACCGTAACAGTCATGAGATGGAAGGCAGTATTATCTTCATTTTACAGATAAAAAATTAAAACTTAGACGTCCCCAAGCTCACGTGCCTTGGGAGAGACTGAGCCAGCATCCACACTTAATGTTTTTAACCACACTGTTGATTGAGCAAGTTCTTTATTATTCCCTCTTCCTTGCTTGTTTAGTGATAATTGGTTTAGAAAGGATTGAGTTCAAATTCAATGGAAGTTGGATCCTGTGCTTTGAGAGTTGAATCACTGATCTATTAATATGCCCCTAATCTCCTCCCATGTTTTTAATTGCATGCCTTTTTCAAATTATGATTTGGGTTATCATTTGTTGTAGATTAAAGGCAGAGAATACATTTAAAATAACAATAATGAAGTTGGGTTTTTTTCCTTGAAGTCTATAATAGTAGTCTGTAATAGTAAGATAAATTAATTAAATAAATTCACTTTTAAATTAGTTTTGATTGTCCACAACAAATAGAGTTGTATTTTGTTATTTTTTTTTAATCCAGAAGGAAAAGCAGCATTTTATTTTGTTTTTTTTGAAGGGATGAGACAATTATAAAAACAACATATCTTACTTAAAATATTCAGAAAATGTGTTGCAGAAATAGGTCAGAGCTATGGAGATATAAATTTGGGAATTCTCAGTAGACAAAGGGGTACAGTAGATTACTTTGGAAGTAAGTGTGGATAGAAAGGAGATAATTTCCAAGGACTGAACCCTGAGACTCACTAACATTTAGGGCTCGGGATGCTGAGGAGGACACATCAGAACACTGAGAAGGAAAAGCAAGCAAGGCTGAAATCCTGGAAGCTAAAGGGAAGGACATTTCAGGAAGGAGAGAGGGAAGTAGGAATGGGAGGGAAGGTAGAGTATGTGGGCCACAGTGAGGCAGGTGGAAAAATGTCACCGGTGAAGAGGGTTTGTGGAAGGCCTTGTCTCCCTGGTGGAGTGACTAATTTTCATTTCTTCTCCTGTAGGTGAAGAATTTTCTAAAAACCCTTTTCCAAATGGTAGTTTATTTAAGCCATCTTCACAGACATATTAAATCTTGCTAGGAGATGTATCATCAGCTCTTCTGGGTTAGAAACTTGGGGGAATTTAAACTTTCCAGAAATACCAGATTTTCTCCTTCAGTCCCTTTGATTCCAATTGCCTTTAATATGTTCACCCAATTTTAACTTTCCAAAACCTTATTCAGCAGTTTTCTTCCTGATACGTTGTAACTGTGAGAAAGTCCATTTTATTTCTTGGAGCTTTCACATTTAAGTTGAGAAAGCCCTGTTTTCCAGATATTTAACCAGTTTCTAAATTACTTAACCAGGTGCCAGCGTAGTGCATTTAATGTACCAAGTAATGATTACTGATTGCTGGTCAATCCATATTCTAATTGCTATTCTCCTCAAGGTATTGTTCTCTTGGGGGAAATTGTCAGCTGTTCAATGTTTTGAGACCAGAAACATTTAAAAATGCATTAAAACTTAAACTTGGAGCTTGCTAGAAACACATTTAGCTGGCTTTACTAGTAGGTTCTAATCACTTCTTTCATGTAATGAATATGACTTCATTTTGTGTTAAAGTCTGTTTTCTCAGGCAGATGGATATAACCATTTTCTGAAATTATTGCCACAATAACTGCTAATAATATAATCATAATTACTTCCTTGGATTTATATGTATGTGTCAATTCTACTCAATCAAAATATTCCCATGGAAAATATGCTAGTAATATAAAATATTAACATATTTTTGTTGACCATTTCAATGTGAGGAAATCAATTTAACTCTATTGTCCAAAAATGCTAACATAACGAATCTAAATTATCAGTAGTAATCTGAGCATGACTAACAGGAGAGAAAAGGGAAGAAAAAAAAAAAAGGTAACCTCTCCTGGCTACTTTATTTCCTGTTATTTATAGCAGATCTCTCATAGTTGAGGCTTATTTTGTTCAGGAATCTAGATAACAAAAGAAGTAGTCTCTTAAAGTGATGGCTTAGTGCTTATGGACACCTTTATTATCTCTGCATTTTGGGTCTTTTTTGATAGTCAGTGAATAAGAATGTCACAGCATTTTGCAAGGTATATTAAGAAAATGTAATGAACTAACTTAATCACCATTATTCGCAACAAACAGTTTCATAGATTGTATTTTATTCAGGTTCTTAATGTTTCACTTTTCTCTCTTCTCCCCTATTTGACCTAGTAACTTCTTACCTGAAAATGGGAAAAGTTGACTTTCTTTCTTTACTGCTGTCTCTTGTTAGACACGTTATTAAGTTTGCAGGTGATTCAGAATTGGAAGATGTAAAAAAAATACATATATGCATGTGTCTTAAGTAGGTAACAACAACATATGAGGAAAACTGAAGCATTATGGGCACAGCTCAGTATGAGGAAACACAAAATAGAATTGTTAAAGACCTCCTTACTAAGATTAGCACAGTAAAGCGTTGCTGCCTCAGCTGTGAAATACAGGCTTTGTGAAATCTAGAAACTTCTTATACCGTCAAGAAATTCCTTTTACCATTCTTAATATACTTCTGTATTCTTAATATATGAGTTGTTCCTCCATCTATTCTTTATTTCTCACTTTTCACTAGCATTGCATTTTTAAACTGTGTTTAACCATAGACTACGATAATGAAACAAAATACTAAAGTACATATTTCAACCATATTTTGACTCTCACAGACGTCCCAGTTTCTTGAAATTACCTTCAGAGTCAGTTTACGAGCCACACAAGAAAAGGCCTGTTTACTTCATAGTGTTCCCTCATTGATCAGAAATGATTTTATGAGGTTTTTTTTTTTTTTTTTAATCAAACCTTCAAAGGGCTTCTAATTTTTTTTCTAAGGTTACATCTATCCTCAAGGGGAAAATTTTCTGCTACCATTGAAAACAAAGATGCTATGGGCCCTCAGGGCAATTACAGAAGAATTGGCACATTGTTCTGAACAGAGACAGGGGCATCAAGGGAGTAAGAGTGTCACTTCCCCCAGAAACTTTTGAAGGGGTTTCTTGCTAATTAGGGTGCTCAAATGTTTAAAACTCCATCGTTGCTCTTCTTACCATGAGTCAAGAAAGAACATTTTGGGTCTCAGGATTTTTTTTTTAATCTCTCTTTTTGCTCATCTGTTTCTTTGGGGAGGGAATATGCTGTATTCACTTCTGAATGCCCAACCTTTAATATACTGTTTGGCACATAGCAAGAGCCCAGGAAATGATGGCAGAATAAATATCTATTTCTTGGCAAGACAAATCAGTTCATCTTTACTTAAGAATCACATTTATTTAGGTTTTTCTTGATTTTAGCAATGGGGTGGTCATAAATTCATTCTTTCAATCTTTTCACATTTTTGGAGAACTGAGGATACAGATGTGAGAAAGAGACACAAACCCCCAACCCTCCCGGAGAATAAATTCTAAAGAAAGAACATGATAAACTAAATAAATAAAATACATACTGTGTTAGATGATGAAGTAGGCTATGGAAAAATAAAAAAGGAAACACCTGCTTTGCAATGGCGGTAGAGCTGGTAGCCAGTCATTAGCCCGCCTGGATAATAGATGCGCTGAGGACCAGAGCAACTAACGTTTCGGAGAGGAGTCTTGTGTGTCTCTTACAGCTGCAGCCGAGGCATGTATACCTGCCCCTGTGAGATGATGTCTGTAGCTGCTAAGGCTAGAGACTGGGAGTCACGCCTCGACCCCAGAAGTGGGGTATCAACTTCAGAGCAGGGAAACTAGCCAAGTTTGGGCAGTTGTATGCAGCTGAACTGGCAGAAAAAAAAAGACTGGAAGGGCCTCAGCAAAGAGTCGGTTCCCCCCTCATGATGTTTACTGTATTCTGAAGTCCAGGACAGTGAGAAGTTGCACAACATTAAAAGTAAGCAGAAAACGTCTTGTTGACATTTCCTGACGTTCCTGCCGGGAAATCGCTTAAAGCTCTAGAGGACTATATCCTAGGAGCTGGGAACTGGGGCAGATCAGAATGGACTCTTATTTAATCTGCTACTTACTTAATCTGCTAGAGTCAGCTCAGTCCCTGACTAGATTAAGGTAATCATTCCTTCCTCCTAGAAGAGGAAAGTATGAACCCTGGGTAAAGGACAGTGTCATTTGAGGCATCCTGTGCCTTGTTTTGATCTTTGTTTTTTAATATGTAGATAACATCCAGAATTCTAATAAAACATTCCTAGGGATGTCAAGAGATAAGACATATGAACACACACACACACAGATTAGTAATACACAGAGGATTCTGACATTAGAGTTATTAGACAAGGACTTCAATTGAGATTAAAATATTTAAGAAAATAAAATAGAGAAGAGGGAGTGTTCTTTACTGAATTCTTTACTGAAGAATTAGAATCTCAAAATTAAGAATAAAATGGAAATTCTAGAATTGAAAGATATAAGATCTGAAATTAAGTAGATGGGTAAAATGATGAATAAATGTCAATTTAGACAAACAGTAAACAAAATTGGTGAGCTAGAAGACAGCTGGAAAATATCCAATCAGAAGCATAGAAAGGAAAAATAGGAAACAGAAAAAAGTGTAATAGATGTGAGACACAAAAAGGCTTAACAACACTGTCCAGTAGACATGTCATGGCAGGACACATACGTAATTTAAACAGTTGAAATTAATTTTAATTTACTTAACCTTATGTATTCAAGTATCATTTCAATATATAATTAGCACATAAGTATTAATCAGTTACTTTGTTTTTATTCATACGAGGTCTTAGAAATTGATACATATTTTATATTTCACTGAATCTCGTTTTAGACTCTCTGTTTAAAGTACCCCATAGTTATATGTAGCTATGGCTACCATATTGGACAGCTCAGATTTACATCCTTATAATTAGAATCCCAGAAGGAAGAGAGGAAAGAATCAGAAGCAATATTTTTTTAACAGTAGGTAGGAAAGGGGATAGAGAAAGTTAAATATTGACATTGGGGAGGGCACGAGGAGATATATAGTTTTAAATAAAGACATGGGGAAGAGGTGTCTGGGTGGCTCAGTCATTTAAGCATCTGCATTCTACTCAGGTTATAATCCCGGGGTCCCGAGTTCAAGCTCCGCTTGGGCTCCCTGCTCAACTAGGAGTCTGCTTTTCCCTCTGCTCATCCCCCAACTCATGTTCTACTCTCTTTCTCTCTCTCTCAATATAAGTAAATAAACTTTAAATAAATAAAGACATGGGACGGCCTCCTCACAGGGCAATATTTGAGGATAGAAATGAAGGAGATGGGGAAGTAAGTGAGCCCTACAAATGGATAAGGGTAGAAGACTGAAGGCAAGGGCCTGAGGCAGGAGTATGATGGCATTTTTTAAAAAAACATCAAGGAGCCTGGTGTATGATGGAGGGATTAACTGGGAGACAAGGAGATTATATTAGAGAAGCACAGCAAGCCAGATCATATAAAGCCCCAATAGACTTCTTAATGTTTACCTACAAGTAAAGAATACATATATTTCCATATTTTGTTTACTTGCTTTATAAGGGGGGGGGTGCTCAGGTTTTAAAAATTAGCTTTGGTTTTTCTGCTGTTTGTTAATTTAAAAAAAAAGAAAATGTGTCCTGAGAGTGACTAGTACAGACCTATAATGCCTTTATAAGTATACCACTAAATATATAGTGTAAAGAGTAAGGGAAGATGTAGGGGTTTTTTTGAGGTTGGTTTTCAGAAATCCTTTTCTTTTTCCCCTAGTCCCTAGAATATTATCAACCTCTGTTAGCATATTTTTTTTTTTAAATAACACCTTTTCCACACTGTGAATATATCTAGCAAGAAAATCAATACAGTTATTCATTTCCAAATGTGTTACATGTTGGGTTTTTTTTTTTTTAAGATTGAAAATAACCACATTCCAGTAGTGAGTTAAGCATGGATTCTTTTTTTTTTTTAATTGTAAGTGGCTCAGTCTACAGTATATGTTAGGACCAAGAAGAGATCTAGTTAGAAAGGTAAGACACTTCCTTATCTGACAAATGAAGGTTGTAAAACTGAGGATGCCTAGCTATTGTATATGGTCTTCTTGCTCAGAAGTATGTAAAAATGTAATTCCTATAGCCAATCTGGGAAAATAAATATGAATCTTCATTTTCTGAGGTTGGATAAGACAATTAATTATGGTAAAGGATCTGTCTTAGAAAAAGAAAAGTGATAAGAAGAAAAGGTTGGCGAGTATGAGGATTGAGTTTCTTCAAGAACTGATATTAGCTTACTTTACACTTCTACACATAATCTAGAGAAAAGTAGGACTAAGTGAAATATCAGAGGTTTTAGAGAACACAGAACTTTCTAGTTTTGTTCTATTTTGTTCTATTTGTTCTAGTTCTATTTATTGACTTTGTGTCAATAAATTGGTAAGGGTCCTTGGGAAAGACCATGCAGCTCTGTGCAGGTGGGCATTTGAGTGTTGAAACAGGCAAATGCAATGTTCTATAGCTGGTCATTCAAAATCCAGTATACATATATCCCTGTATATGACTTTGAAACAGTGGCTTTTTTCCTTTTCAAAAAGTACCTGTCCAGTTCCTTTGAAAATTCGATTAAAATTATGAACCATTTCCCTAGGGAAAAAAAAACTCAAAATCCCCGCAATAAGAAGTCAGATTTAAAGGCAGTGGTCTTGAATTCGCTAAAAAGTTTCAAAGTGATTTTCCTCAGTCCATTCATTCAGTAAGTGAACAAATATTTATTGAGCTTCAGTTATAAACTTGGTCCTAAATTAAGTACTGGAAATACATAGAGACCAAGACAAATTTGGCAGCAGACCTCACATAGGTTACCATTTGGGGGAGGAGATAGATAAGAATGTACTTATGTCATAATGTAATAATTGCTGCCACAGCCTTGCCAAAAATGTTTTAGACAACTCTGGAGAGGCACCTAATTCAGACTGTAGGGTGGACAAAGGGATTTCAGAGATAGCTGTGAGGGGCATCTAACTGACATCCAATGGTTACTTTCAGTCACATTTCTAAAAATTCACAGACTCAATGTTGTTATATCTATATTTCAAAGATTTAGTATTTGTAGGTCTGGCATACATCAAGATGGATAAATGGAATGAATAAAGAACTAAAATGAATAGAAGGATAAAAACAATTTTTAAATGCATGATTTTTTTTGGACTTGAAGACAGAGGCTGAGAGAATACAATAAAATAGACATATATATGCATACACATATGAATTAAGTAAATTAACTTATTTACTTAAACAGGCCTGGAGAAAACTGATATTGTGTTAACAGAGACTTATTTACCAAATCCCCCAATACTAAAATAAAAGATATGTATCCTTGAAGCTTGATTCCTAAAGATTGTATCCTAAAGATTGTACTAGAAGGGATTATTAATGGAATTGAAGATTTTTTATAAATTACAGAAAGACAGGAATACTAAAATACTGTATTTTACATTTAAGGTTGATTTCACAAGGATGATCAAACAATCTTTATTAGTCAGTGTAAGAAAGACTTCCTGTCATAGCAGACGACCCTGGAACCTCGCTGACACAGGACAGTAAAGGTTGCTTTCTCTCCCCGACGAGATGCAGTAAGGGCCGGGCAGCCTACCTCTACCACATAAGCAAATCCTCAGAAAGACCACGGTTTCTTCTGAAGGGAAAGAAAGGTGGAGAAGACACTGGCTCTTAATTGGCTGATCCCAGATGTGACACATGTCACGTCAACTCCTTCGAAGAGATCTGAGGTAGTCACACAGCCCAATGTCATTGTAGAGAAGTCCCGGAAATGTAGGAAGGCCCGTGGAATATTTGGAATGTTTGGTGAGCCCTGCCACACCCTTCGTCATTACATTCTTTGAGGACACTTGTCAGTAAAAATACTATTGAGAAATAAAATCTTAAAAAAAAAAAAAATACTATTGAGGCCTGACAAAGCAATGAATGTGTATGTGCTTGTGTTACACACCCCTCCTGTACATACACATCCTTCTTTTCCAAGGTTCTACAAAACAGGAAATTTTCTCCCCACCAGAGAAATACTTGACTACTATTGCAAAGCTCTGTGGCCAAGTGATCACAGGATGAGAGGGAAGGGGGCACTTCACTGTTACACTGTAGAGAGATATGCTGTTATGAGAATTGCTATTTCCTCCCCTTTATTCTTCCTCAGGACAGAAATAATGGGTGGCACCACTGAACAAAATAGGGAATGTAAGGAAGAAGAGCTGGGTTCCCCCCGCCACCGGGAGAAAATAAGTCTGCATTTAGACATTAGGAATTGGAAGAGGAAAAGGGAGGCGGAGGAGGCAACATTCCGTACACAGAAA
>ML099224.1:0-16546 GCA_003697995.1 Taxidea taxus jeffersonii
ATCATTGTACACTCCCACCATCGATCTATAAGGATTCCAATTTCTCCAAATGCTTGTCAGTAATTTTTATTGTCCACATTTTTGATTATAGTTGTCCAGTGGATATGAAGTGGTAAGGGATCTCACTGAGATTTTGAGTTGTATTTCTTTTTTTTTTTTAAGATTTTTTTACTTATTTGACAGAGACACATCAAGAGAGAGAACACAACAGAGGGAGTGAGAGAGGGAGAAGCAGGCTCCCTGGGGAGCAGGGAGCCCGATTTGGGGCTTGATCCCAGGATCCTGGGATCATGACCTGAGCTGAAGGCATACGCTAAACAACTGAGCCACCCAGGTGCCCCTTGAGCTCTGTTTCTGTAATGATTAATAATGTTGAGAATGTCTTTATATATTCTTAACTATTTGTGTATCTTCTATGGAGAAATGTCTATTTAAATTCTTTGCTCTTTTTTTTTCATTTCATTTTTTTTTCTTCTCAGTGTTCCAAAATTCATTATTTATGCACCACACCCAGTGTTTCATGCAATATGTGCCCTCCATAATACCCACCACCAGGCTTACCCAACCCCCTACCCACTCACTTTAAAACCCTCAGTTTGTTTCTCAGAGTCCACGGTCACTTATGGTTTGTCTCCCCCTCTGATTTCCCCCAACTCACTTCTCCACTCCATCTCCCAATGTCCTCCATGTTATTCCTTCTGCTCCACAAGTAAGTGAAACCATATGGTAATTGACTCTCTCTGCTTGACTTATTTTATTCAGCATAATCTCTTCCAGTCCTGTCCATGTTGATACCAAAGTTTGGTATTCATCCTTTCTGATGGAGCATAATACACCATTGTATAAATGGATCATACCTTCTTTATCCACTCATTCATTAAAGGGCACCTTGGTTCTTTCCACAGTTTGGTGACTGTGGCCATTGCTGCTATGACCATTGGGGTACAGATGACCCTTCTTTTCACTGCATCTGTATCTTTCGGGTAAATACCCAGTAGTGCAGTTGCAGGGTCATAGGGTAGCTCTCATTTTTAATTGTGTTATTTTCCATTTTATTGTTGAATTATAGTTCATTATACATCTGAATATTAAGCCTTATCAGATATATGACTCCCAAATACTTCCTTCCATTCTTTTGGTTGTCTGTTATTTTTATGGTAAAATACTTTGAAAAATAAGTTTTTAACTCTGATGAAGTCTACTTTATCTATTTATCTTATGCTTTTCTGTCATATGTTACATTAGTACTTTAGGTATTATATCTAAGAAACCATTGACAATCCAAAGTCATAAAGATTTATAACTATTTTTCTAAGTTGGTTTCTTTTGATTTAGAATCCCTGTTGAAAAGCATGATGTCTGGAATCTGGTAGATCTCAAAACATGGTGGTTGCACTAGTGATGGGATGTATTAGAATGCCTGGCTAGACTGTGTGGGCATAGTTTGCAGTATTTTAGTATTTCTGCATTTCCATCTAGCATCTGGCATTGTGTTTGCAGTGTAGGCAGTGTTTCAAGTTTCTTAGCTGCTTACTCATTGAAATCAGTAAGTCTTGTAATATTCTCCCTGAAAACTTGATATTGAGGCAAGGAAGAGTCTATTTGCTCCATTTGATAGATGATAAAATTGAGAACCAGAGATTAAGAGTTACTCAAGGCCATTCAACTAGTGACAGAGCTCTATCACTTCTTTAGGGTTTTCTTATTCAGCTCAAATGTATAGGTTTCTTTTTCTAGGCTTAGCAGTCACCATGGTTTCTTGGCTATTTTTTCTTCAGTCACACTTTTATGACTCCCTGAGACTTTTGAAAGAATACCTAGTTCTGTGTGCATTGAGTACACTGAAACTGACAAATATTAAAACAAATAATCCCCAAAACATTTCCATCCTCAGTCTCATGCTCTCTTCTCTTTGTCTTTGGTAATATTTGCTTCATTCCTTTTCTCTTCATGGACAAACGACTTAAGACCTGCAAAGCTTGTTCTCTGAGCACCATCAGTATTCTGTTGCCTGTGCCACACAGTTCACCATTCAGTTACTATGTGTGGTGCTCTAGATTGTTATTCAGTTATTTTGAACTTGTAGTTCTGTGCTACTTAATTTAATTATAAGGTTCTTGAGCATAGGGATTTTATGTGTCTCTTACATCTTCCCACAGTGGCAGGCAACAGTTTTCCATTCTTCTGAAATTTCTACTGTTTTATACTTCTGTCCTCTTTGTCTATGCATTACTGAGTTTTGTTCAGTTTATCCACCTTCTCCAGGAAGCCTCTGCCACATGCTGCCTTCTTCTTCTGATTGCACATGACTGCTGTTTTGAATAGCCCATGTGTCATTTATTTCATACTGCCTCATGTCAAGGATATTTATGGTCATGTCTTATTTCTCTTACTACTCCTACTAAACTAAGGTTCTTGAGAAGAGCCATTATTTATTATCCAATTTTATGCTTTTCCATTTCCAAGAACAAGATCAGTGACTTGCTTATACAAGGGCTCAAAACGAATATGTGCTTTCTGAGGATCCTTAAAATTATGGGAAATGGATAGGATTTGGAATCATAAGACCTAAGTTGAATTTTCGTCTCTGCCATTGTGTGATCCTGCAAGTTACTTCTTAATGGACCTCAGATTCCTCCTCTGTAACATCTGTAACAAACCCTAGCTCAAATCAGAGTTAGGAGGTTTGAGTTACAAAATACACAGGGGATGCCTGGGTGGCTCAGTCGTTAAGTGTCTGCCTTCAGCTCAGGTCATGATCCCAGGGTCCTGGGATCGAGTCCTACATCAGGCTTCTTGCTCCACAGGGAGCCTGCTTCTTCCTCTGCCTGCTGTTCTCAATCCTTGTACTTGCTCTCTTGTTCTCTCTCTCTCTCTGAAAAATAAAATCTTTAAAACAAAACAAAATAAAACAAAACACAAAATACATAAGAAAGCATAATGCAAAGTTTATTACTAATTGTGATGGTTGTTCTTGTCACCACTCTGAAATAACAGACAAGACTTGAGTTTGTCACCAATAAGCATATATTGCTTTGAAGCATCTGGTCCCTACCTACAAAGTCAGTACCAGATGCTGAAAATCAGATGAAAAGAAAGAAAACAGTTTCAGGAGGTTCCCAGGCGTAGGTTCAGTGCTCAAACACGTGCATTTTGATGATAGTTTGGTTTTTCTGTAGACCATTTCTAGGCTTAACCAGGTCTGTGCCTTTTTTATATAATTTGATTTGCAAGCCTGCCACTTACTTAATTATTCTATTGTTGACCAATATAGCACAGCAACTGAGAAGGAGAATGTGTCCATATGCAATCCAGTTTCTAGCTCACTGTTGGTGCTCAATGAATGTTAATATTAGATACTTAAAATAGAGTGGCTTCTATTGTAAAGAGAACAATTTTAACAAAAGTCAGACATTCTCTCTTCTGGTTAACATACAGACACCATTATTAAAGAATTGCTACAGAGGTGACTTCACTGCCTTGAATGTTCTCTGTGAAGAGAGAGCACACACTTTAAAATGTTGGATTGTGTACCCAGCACAGAGCTATGTTGACAGTGTTAAGGAGCCAATTTCTACTCAGTTAATCATGCATATTAAAAACTGAAGCTAATAGGTGCCCAGAATTCTCCTAGGAGCTTAAGGGCAAGTCTAGTAATTGATCTTCCATTGAGCATGTATCTAAGAATAGAGAACCAAATTGCATTTCATCATTATTATTTTTTAAGCCAGTAAATGAGAGTAGAGTAGATCTTGGGTAAATATATCAGCCATTGTGTGGTACATGATTTTTTTTCCTAGGCTATGCCTCAAGAATGTTCTTGCTGTGGTCCTGATGGGTGATCACCATAGATCCCTTTGAGCTTCTTTACATATTTCCACATCTAGGGTCTTTCACTGATGAATAGGAGAGTGACAGGCAAATAAGGATCAGAAGTATATCAAAGATGCTTCACTTACAGGAAATCAAGTGAATGGAGTTAGTTCTAACATTACAATGTCCCAAACAGATAATCTGGCAGATGAATTTGACAAAACACCAGTGATATATGCATATATGTTAGGTGTACTTTAGAAATCAAGAAGCCTACTTCTTAGTGATTATTTTGAAGACTCCAGGTCCAATCTAGAATATGCTGAGGGCTACCAAAGATAAATGAAATTTGCTCTTAGAGGGAATTGACATTCATTCTTTCAGGCCTTCAGTCACAAGCATTTCTAAAATATCTGCTAGGTACCATGTACTTGGGCTACAGATGTGATGTTCTCCCTTTATAAAAAGAATTCACAGCCTCTGGTTAACAAGCAAAAGAAATGGTTTCTATTCTCAAGGAAATTACGGTTCTCTTAAATTGTGGGGCAGATTACAAGTGGAAAAATATGAAAGAGAGAGAACTAAATGATATATTTTGAAGAGTGGCTAGAAATTCAAACAAAAACTTTCTTAACCTTTTAGATACAAAGATCTCTTTGAGTCTCTAATAAAATATAAGGTTAATTACATCTACTAGAAAATAGCACATGGACACTTAACACGTATAAATTTGTATACAGGAGCACCTGGGTGGCTCAGTTGTTTATGCATCTGCTTTTGGCTTGGGTCATTATCCCAGGGTCCTGAGATGGAATTCTACATCAGTCTCCCTACTCAGTGGGAAGCCTGCTTCTCCCTCTGCCTCTGCCTGCCACTCACCCTACTTGTGTGCTCTCTCTGTGTCAAAAAAAATAAAGAAAATCTTTAAAAAAATTGAACATACTTTCAGGCAAACTTTTAAATTCTTTGGTGACACCAAAGTTAGGAGTTCATACAAGAGGTGTCAGTATAGAATAGAATATAGTATATAACATATATATATATATATATATATATATATATAATAGAATATTCAAGACAGACTCTTATTCAAGTGAATTAAGACTTAAATGAGGGAGGGAGAGAAAGTACAAAACGAGATAATATGTATTCTTTGTGAAATTCCAATAGGAGTATTATACTATCAACAAAAGAAGATGATTTAATGGGGTGGAGGGTGTGAAGACAGATTCTGGTGGGTCAACCTGCTTAAACAAAAGCATAGATCTGGGGGATAAGCTTGGTGTGTGCGTACTAATTTTCTTTTCTCAATTGGAGGTTCATGTTGGGAAGTATTGAGGTGCAAGGTTAATGGGTAGTAAGAGATGAATTTGAGAGCCACTGGTGGCCTTTGAACCATTTGAACCATTGACTCATTACAGAATTTTTAAAAACCCCAAAGCTGTAGGAGATATTTGAGCTGATTGGATCTAACCTCCTGGCATACCAGTACCTCTGGCAAATGGTCACTTTCTCTATGCTTGAGTGAACACATTAGTGGGGAATCACAATGTAATATGCAAACTATTCCACCGTTGAATGGCTTTAACTGCTAAAAATTACTTCGTCATGTCAAGATTCATTTTTTTTTTTTCACATTTCACCTTCCCATTCCATGTGGATCACCATGATTTTGTTCTCTGGAAACACAAAATAAAACTAATCATTTTCTCACTTGATAGTCCTTCAAGTGATTAAAAATAACTATTATATCCACTTTAAATCTTTTCCTTTTTTTTAAATTTTATTTTTGTTATTTACTTGATAGACAGAGATCACAAGTAGGCAGAGAAGCAGGCAGAGAGAGAGGAGGAAGCAGGCTCCCTGCCGAGCAGAGAGCCCCATGTGGGGCTTGATCCCAGGACCCTGAGATCATGACCTGAGCCGAAGGCAGAGGCTTAACCCACTGAGCCACCCAGGTGCCCCTAAATCTTTTCCTTAAGAGCTACACATTTTCAGACTCCAATCTGATAAATATGATATTTTAAGAAGATTAAACTGGCAAACATGTAGGATAAATTGGAGCAGGAGGAAAAAACTAAAATTGGGGAGACTAGTTGGAATGGCATGTAATAATGATGGTTAGAAAGATTTAAAAAGAAAATGAAGAATAAAGTGAAGTTTTGGATGGAAGAATTATAGTACTGGATGACAAAGTAGAGGAGATGAAGGAGAGTTGTGATCCAAAAAGCATCTCAAAGAATTCTGGACTGGGACTCTGGAGGAATAATTATTATAGCCAGCTGTTTTCAGGGGTTAAGTTTGGTGTCTTGTACTTAATGGGAGGTGTTGTGGTGCATTGGTTAAAAGCATGAGCTCTCGTAGCAGGATGAGTAGCAGGTTCCAGTTCTGGATTCATACATACATTATGTGACCTTGGGCAAATTACTCGACATATTTGTATCTTGATTTCATCATCTTTAAAATGTAAATATTATAATATATATCAAGATTTTAGCTTGACCAGCAGAGAAGCAGCCCTAAATAGAAATAAGTGGTTAATACTTTGTTTTTTAATTGGAAATGGATGAAGTCTGAGTCAAGAACTTTGTTTATTTTTTATTCATTTTTATCTATTCATCTGAGAGAGAGAGAGAGAGTGAGCACAAGCAGGGCGGAGCAGTGGGGCAGAGAAGAGGGGACAGCGACTTGCCTCTGAGCCAGGAATCCTAAGCGGAGCTTGATCATAGGACCTGGGGATCATGACCTCAGCCCAAGGCAGACACTTAACCAACTGAGCCACTCAGGCGCCCCAAATCAAGAACTTTAAAACAAACTATCCGGGGAAGGAACAATCAGGACCTGTACTCAGGTCATTACGTTTGGGTAGGAATAAACACCACTGACTGAACTGAGGTTAGAATACACAAAAGAGTGGAGTTGGCTTCAAGGTCGGAAGCACAGGAATTCAGACTATGGAAATATAGGCAACTTGCCCTTTAAAAAAAAAAAAAAAAGAAGAAGAAGGCAGGTTTGAAAAGGCACTTCTCCAGCCCGGCAAGTAGTCCCTACATTTTAAAGACTTGTTTCCCTGTACACTGCTTTTCTTCACCCCAGCATGGCTCATGGGTTAATCCTTATATATACAGATTACCTATTTAAATCTCTAAGGTGAGGAGGTTAAGAAGGTCACCTGGTTGAGGATGTCAGACTCCAGGCAATGGGCAAACATGCAAGTAGATGTGTTTTACGAGCAGTCAGAACTCAGCTGGAGATGTAGCTGGTGGCAAATAAAGGTCGGTTTATAGGTGTTGGTGGATGCTTAGGAATGGTTGAGCTCACTATGTATTAATGTGTTCAGATATCGACATCTCTCAGGGATTCTCTAGTTTTGGTGTCTGCCCATCCTGAAAGAATCTCTTCCCATCCTTAGAAATTGTAAGATGATTGATTTATAACCAAAGTTGACAAAGTGCATGCAAGTTTTGACTAAAGCAATACAGATGGTTTTGATCAGGGGCAAATCAATTGCCTTTCTGAGCTTGTTTCTTCATTTGTCAAATGATTATTAATAATAACACTTATTTTGTACAGTTGTTGCAAGAATCACATGAGATGGCATTTATAGTTTCCTTGCATAGCACCTGGCACTTGGAGGTCACCAAATTAATGTTAGTTGAAGTGGATGATGACTGTCATCAGCTATTTATTGAAATCCTGTGAAAATACACATGGAGCAATCTATGGCAGAGAAGCTATTTGCCAGATCTAATTTACTTATTTTTTAACATGATTTTTATTTAGTTCATCTAATTCTCACCTAAAAGTTTCTGGAAACCAGGCAAATGTCAGCAGCATTTTTTTTTTTTTTTAACGGCCCTTGGCTTCAAATGCTTGGCCAGAAAAATCATTCCATATGTTTATTCACCTTGAGAAGCTGAGTTTGCTTATCCAGTTTCCCTGTTTACTCTTCCCGTGCTAATGTTGCTGAGCATGTACAAATATCATTCTTTATCATTCCAAGTAGGTCGTGGGCTTAATTATGGATTATGAGAAATGAGCTGAATGTTTGAGTACTCTGGAGCCTGGTGAGACCGATTTGTTCAGAATGGTTAAAGGCATTTCATTCCTTTGGAAAAAAAAAAAGAGCCTGGTGCAGCTCACTTGTGATTCATGAAGGATGAAGTGTGGCTAAAGTCAAATGATAGGTCCCAGACCTCGCTCATTCAAATTGATTCATTAGGACTTGTGTCAACTTGCGCCAAGAGGCACACATGCACTCAGATGTTCAGCAGATCGAGAGGACATATGTGACCTCCCAGGAGCAGAAGTCAGCATGGAGCACTGTCCTCCAAGTCAGCTGAGGGGTGATGAAATTGTGTGAGTTGATTAGTAGCCATTTCCTGGCTTCGTCTTTCTGTGCACCCCAGAGGTGGTGCTTGTTAGGAGCATCTCTGCCCTACAGGGGGACTAGGGCAATGTGGGAAAGTTGCACTTTGCCAATAATTAAAAACAAACAAGCTTAAGTTAATATCTAGCCCCCCTTCTTAGATGGGAGAACTGAGGAAAGCCAAGAAGATAGGGAAAATATGAATACATTTAAAGAAAACCAAATTTACGAATTAATTTTAAGAGTGCCAGATTTATAAAATAAGAGGTTACACATTCCAGTGGGACAAATGGTACTTCTATCAGAGCAAGTGAAAGTTCAAATTCGTTCATGTGTTTATTCAGTCTTTCATGCATCAAGTATTTCTTGAGCTCTTTTCTGTACTAAGTACTGTGCTAGCCACAGAGGATTGTATGATGAACAAGACACAGACTTTACCAGGCTTCAAAAGGCTCACGGTCTAGTGTGAGAGATAGAATGGTGGACAAAGGATTGCAACACAAGGTGAATGATGCTGTGACAGAGGGGAGCACAGGGTCATGGAGTACTGGAGAGCAGATCTGAGAAAGCTTAGTCATTTCTAGGAAGAGTTATGAGAAAGCCAGCTGAAGAAGGGACACGAAAGCAGGTACAAAAGCAGGTTGGGTGAAGGCTCTGGGTGTAATGGGGAAACTTCCAGGGAGGGAGCTGGAGGAGGCAAAACCTAGTGGTTTTATTTTAAGTTCTCCTTGTTAAAGTCTTTGGCCCACGATGGTTTCCAGTCATGGTGCAAGTGGCCCTCGGAATTTTTCTCCAAATCAGCTAAACCAAGCACAAGTCATACAAGAACCCTGAGACTTCTGTTGTCACCAGTGATGAATCCAGATCATCTAAAATCCCAAAGTCCTTTCTGTGTTAGTAATACATGTGTTACTAGATCAGAATCAGTGCTTCATCTCCCTGTTTTATTCCCATGCAGTCATCAGCAACCTTGCTCCTCAGAGTGATGATGCTTGGTGGATGATACAGAAGCCTGCTGAAACCAGGGATGATCAATAGTCCTTGCCAAACCCAAGGATAGTCTTGATTGGAAACTAACGCTGATGCTTTGTACCTGCTTCTGAGACACGTGGCCACGTCAGCAGTATAACATAAATAGAAGAAGTGCTCAAGACTGAGGCACTGAGTAAGGTTGTTTCCTGCTTCACTGAAGTCCACAGCATTGCTGCAGGGGCTGGGACATGCTTTAGAGCAACTGTGAAAAACGTCAGTCCATGGACACTGGGGATTATTAGCTCAGCAAATTAGTGTATATCAGAGGGTGAAATCCAAAATTGACATAAAAAGGACATTGGCAGATAGGCATATGGACAACTCTGCTACAGACACATAGAGATCATTGAGATACTTAGCTGCTCTGTTGATCATTCCAGGAATATCTGAGAGGGTGTCCTCTGGTTGGCCCTACCTGTTAGGAAGGACACAAACTTGCGAATGGTATGCCATGGCTTAGGTGGGTCAAAGAGACCAAAGAAAGATAGTTATGATTCCTCAAAATGTGAGGTTTGTGAACCCTCAGCCTGTAAACATTTCCAAAATATTTTTGTGCTTTGATTCTCACATTTGTTTTAGATCTACACTGCTCAAAATTCACCAGCTTTGACACATTTAGTATAAAATGTCATGAGGTTTGCTACTTAATTTAAATAGTTCAATTTAAATATATACAGTTGAGTCTTATTATGCCTGGATTCCATCCTTGAAAATTTGCCTACTGGTTAATTTATTTGTAACTCTAAGACCAATGCTCACTGTGCTTTCATGGTCATTTGCAGACGTGTGCCAAGTGATGAATAATTTGTATCTCCTGAAATGTGTGTGCCCAGCTGAGGTCAACAAGGCATCTCTCTGCCATCTTGTTTCAGCTCTCATATTGTAAATAAGTGTCATTTTTATCATCTGTTTAGTGCCAGTTTTAATTCACTAATTTATTTCTGTTTGTTGTTGCTCCTCTTTAAAATGGCCCCCAAGCACAATACTTAAGTCTGTCTAGTGTTCCTAAATGCAAGAAGGCTGTGATGTGTCTTCTGAAGAAAATACCTATGTAAGATAAACTTCCTTCCAGCATGAGTTATAGAGCCACTGTCTCCAGTTCACTGTTCCTGACTTTACAGTAATATCAAACAAGGTGACTTTAAATAGAAATACAAAGGAAACAAGGTTATATATTGATTGGTTGATGAAAATATTATGACCAGAGGCTCACAGGAACCTAATCTTGTATTTTCCCTTAGAGCAATGGCTCATTATAGACTAATTTAGTGTTTGCAGGGGTTTTATAGAACACATTAATATCAAGTATCATGAAATGACTGTACATGCACAAAAGATATGTTTGTATACAAACACACACACACACAAACATACTAATATGCAAATACATAAAACCAAAGCCAAGTAAGCACAAATGTAATATTAGCAGCTAGTGGTTCTAGATACTTGGATATGTGACTGTTCATTGTACTATGCTTACCAAAAAATATTTTGATTTAGTTTGGAAAACTTTAAAAAAAAATTTGAGGACAAACGATGTCATTTTAAGAGATTTTTATGATGGATGCAAACTTTCAGAGATAAAAAATTTCACAGGTTCTCAGAGGTACAGGAATGGAGGGCTTATGAGAACTGAATGATGAACTGTCTTAGGGATCTGGACCCAGCACTATCTTTACCTCTCTGTGTAATCTTGGGCAGGTCAGCTGCCTCTCTGGGCCTGATTTTCTCAAAGATGAGAGATTAAATTGCTTCTGGAATCTCCTCAAGCTCCACTATTCTGTCATTTTAAGTGAGCCCCAGACAGGTTAAAATACCAGTATAATTTAGATATTTAGTAAAGAGTTAGTCATAGGACCTAGTGTGTTGCTACTTATGTGGTGCTGAAGTATGGGTTAAAAACAAAGTGCCTGTTAAAATGAAAGAACAGTAATGTGATTGGCAAATACTTAGAGAATGGAGTTCCCCTATACAAAGCCAGACATATTGAAGAAACAAAAACCTTCCAGTAAGATGGGATGCATCTAGTGACAAGATTGCCTTGTCACTTGAATAGTTTCCATTTGCTTCTCTTTCTGTTTAAGTAAAAAAGGACTTATCCTATTATTCATTTGGAAAAAATTTGTCTTGTACCAGTAGCCTTTTCTTTAAGTGTCTTGAAGGCACTATTGTGTAATAGAAAGAAAATAAGGTTTGGAATATGTAAAACCTGAATTCAAATTCTCATTTCTCCATCTTCCAATTTCTCTGATATTGGCAGAATTATGTGTCTTCGTTGAGGCCCAGTTTCTTCATCTGTAAAAATGCTGGTAATATTTTCCTTGCAAGAAGAAATTTATATGAGATAATTTTACAAAGATGGCAATAAGAGGTATTCAAAACTGTTTGTTTGCCTTTTTCTCAGCCCATAATTAACCATATTTTTTTTCTAGAAATACTTTTTGGGGGCACCTGTGTGGCTCAGTCAGTTGAGCATCTGACTCTTGGTTATGGCTCAGGTTGTGATCTCAGGGTCGTGAGATTGGGCCTCAAGTCAGACTCTGGCTCCGCTCTCAGTGAGGAGTCTGCCTAAGATTCTCTCTTCCTCTGCCTCTGTCCCTCTGTGCTCTCTTGCACGCTCAGGTAAATAAACTAATTTAAAGAGACTAAGACTTATAATGTATTGTTTAAGAGCACAGTCTTGGGACACTTGGGTGGCTCAGTCAATTAAGCTGACTCTTGACTCAAAAGAGCTGACTCAAAAGAGTCTGACTCTTGGTTTCAGCTCAGGTCATGATTTCAAGTTCCTGAGATTAAGCCTAGTGTTGGGCTCTGTGCTCAGTCGGGAGTCTACCTGAAGCTTCTCTCCCTCAGCCCCTTCCCCCACCTCTCTCTCCCTGTCTCTCTCTCTCTCAAATAAATAAATAATTTTAAAAAAAAGGCACAGTCTTTGGAGCCAGACTACCTGAGTTCAAATCCTTGCTCTGCTGTTTATCAGCTGGCTGCTTAGAACAAGTTATGGAACCTCTTTGTGCCTCATTTACTTTGTCTGTAAAATAGGGGTAATAATAATATTTACCTCATAGAGCTGCTACATGCATTGAATTAGTAATTATACAGTATTTAGAACAGTGGGAGGCATCTTAGTGTCTGTTTCTATTACTTCTAAGAATGGTAAGAAATCCTGTCTATGCTAATAAAGGAAGCAAAATTTTAAGAGTAATAAAGAGTCCCAAATTGTATAAAACTATACATGAGACTAATGGTCAAGGTAGATTTTATTTTGTAATTTTAGACTGATAAGAGAAAGAAATAATCTTTGGTCACTGATTGCTTAAATGAATTTTACTGTACTGTAATATTTTTTTAAAATATTTTATTTATTTATTTGTCAGAGAGAGTGAGCACAGGCAGACAGAATGGCAGGCAGAGGCAGAGGGAGAAGCAGGCTCTCTGCTGAGCAAGAAGCCCGATATGGGACTCGATACCAGGACGCTGGGATCATGACCTGAGCCGAAGGCTGCTGCTTAACCAACTGAGCCACCCAGGCGTCCCACTGTACTGTAATATTAAGATTGTATTTTAAGACTTTTATCCTTAATTTCAGCTCTTGGAATGTATCCCTAGGTCTTCCTTACATCTTCTCCTGGTAGAGTTGCTGAAATGTATACTTTTAAAAAATAATAATGGCTGCTTTTGTTGAGCAGTTCCTAGGTGTGAGGTCTGAGATTTAACTCTACTTGTTAGTCTGTTTTAATGGATGCTGAGAAGACACAAGGCTGTTGGATAAAAGACAAAGAACTGTTTCTTACTCATGCTACAGCAGGCTTCATGAACATGCAGTCCCCCTCCCCCCATCCCTCGAGCCCCACCAGGACGTTGTGACGAAGGCCCACATGGATGCTGTGAACATACTTAGATTTCATTGTGGTCAAGGACCACCAAATTTGGGGAATTTATATTTTCTAGCTAAAAGTAAACAGCATGCTCTTTATCCCAGGAGGAGACATTTTTTTCATCCTCCATGGTTGCTCACTGCAAAACAACTTTGAGAAATGCTTGAGTAAAGAGCATTCAGATTTTGCCTTCTTAGTACACCCAGCTCATGGAAGATTTGCCTCTCCCAACATTGGATTCTAGGACCAAAGCCAAACACCTTAACTGGGGCATTTTTTACTGTTAGATCACTCTATAGCTACTATTCCATGTGCTTTTACTCCCTATGGCTTCTTAAGGTTTCATGGAGAATTTAGCATGGTTGCCTCGGGGCAGTATTACAAATTGGGTACATTTTGTTTGTGCGCCCCATATTCCTATGGAAATCACTTTTCCTTAAGCAATCTCCCACATTCAGGGCTTACACTGTTAATGGTTCTAACCTGATCTTTACCTGCCTTCTTCGTTTGCCTCCATGCCATGTTCCAGCCCATTGCTTTCTGCTTCTTTGCTTTCAAATAAGACTTACCTATTCTGCAGCCAATCTCTTAGGGTCCTTCTGTTTTATAAGACTGAGAAATAAAATTGACATTAAAATTTGCTAATAGAAGGACGTAGAGGGGTGACTCATCGGAGAAAATAACATTTTATTTGAAGAGAGACCTTTTGAAGACAAGCTGCTTTAACCTAAAGAATAACCTGAAGGGTGGGAATTTGGGATTTCAAGAATATATATACAGCTCTCTATGCTTCCTTTGTACATGGTCAGCCCTGGGTCTGAGGGATAAATTTAGTTTTGATTTTATATGAAGCATTGATTTTGTGTTCTCTGAGCAGGAAAAAGAATATTTCAAGGTATGGATTTAAATACCATTTTCTTTTCACTCCTTATCCATCCACAGGTTTATGAGATCTAGTTTTTGATCTTTGTGAACACTAAGAGCAGTCATGACTAACTGTTTACAAGTCTATGTAGTATCAGGAGTTGCTCTCCTACTAATAAGCAAACCATTACCAAAGCCATACTTTTTAACGGAGGTGCTACCGAGAGACTTCCCATTAGAACATGGAAAATGAAGCTGTGCTTAGGCTGCAAAGCATCCATTCCGTGACCTAACACTTCTATTGGCACCTGCATTTTGGGTCTGTAATGTTTTCCTAACAGTGCTTTCAAGACCCAAGTGATTTAAAAAGAAATGACTGCGTTCATAAAAACGGGAAACTGTAAACCAGTATAAATGTCAGTTTTTATGTTGATATTTACATATATCCCACAGAGAGACTGAATTGTTTTGCAATATTACTCTATATTTGGGGTCAAATATTTTGGTAACATTTACAGATCAATAAATTAGACGCATTCTATCTTAAATGACCAGAAAGAGCTTAGTTTCCCAATGTGAGGCAAACTTAAATTTTCAGCAGGGAATGTTCCCTGCAGAATTGTTAATTGCACTGATGCTATAATAGTATTACATTTTAAGTACAACTGTGTTAGATTTTCAAGCATCTCAGAGGTTATAAACTAGTCATTAAAATTCATTCCTGTTGGCAATTTGGTCTGCAGAGCTTTTACCCAGTAACGCACACATCTAATATTTATGTGATTTCCATTTTAACACAACTATTTGAATTACTTGCAATACTATAGCCTTTATAATGTGCTCCCTTTCTTATCCCTCTTACATGAGTTCTTACTGTATTAACCTGTTAAGGGTGAGATTCCCTACATTAGAAAACTGGTTTGCCCACTGTGATTTCTCTTAGTTAGGGCCCACCTGATGAAGGCATGTTGCCCAGCACGATAGTAGGATGCCATTTTTACATTGTTCATGTGAAGGAAACATGTGGGGGAAGATATAAGCTGGGTGTACTTCCTCAAAAAATGAATGTTAAATAGAAGTCTGGTACTATGTATTCCCTGCTCTCTAAAACTTAACAGGTAAGCAGTCCACCAGGGAGCTGGCTTAAAGAAAGTCATTTTGCCTTCTCAAGACATTAATTTGTCTCTCTCTTTCAGTCCGTCTTGGTTTTCTGTCCTCGAGTGTGACTTCTTGTTTCTACCTGGTCTGACAGTTTTATCCTTACTCATTTCCCTTTGGAGTGGATGTGGCTAACAGCAGGAGCCATACATGTGTCCAGCTCCCCCTTCTTCCTAAGCATCTTGCTCAGCGTCTAGCAGTTAGCAGATGCATCATAATGTGTTGTGTGTTAAATTTAAGGATTTGGCTCTAGGCAGGCCTTGACACTTTAATTCTGGTCTATTTGATTAAGTTGGACCCAGAGGAAATAAATATTTATGGATTACCTATTGGGCAAAGAAACTATTAAGTATCATAAAAGCTGGGAAAATGTGATGTGGCCTCATATCAAATTATGAAAAGTAGGGTGGGAGATGAGAGAATTAAGAGAAATAAGATGTGCCACTTAAAAGTTACAAGCAAAACTAATGAATTTAAAAGGATCACACCCAACTTATACGACATGGGATATATATTCATGGAAGGTTTGATTTATGACTTCTAAAATGAGGTGGGATACAGGAGAAATCACTTGGACTAAATTTGGATAAAAGGTTTTTGATCAGGAGAGTGATGTGACGACATGTTAGGAAGACATGTTATGTTAGGGATGACATGTTAAAGATGGTTTGTTAGTCCTGATGCCATGTAAGGATAGATTTGAGGAAGGATGAATTAGAATGCAACATGGCTAGAAGAGAGGGAAGAGATTAGGAAGCTGCTGTTACAGTTTAAATGCAGATAGATGATGGTGTCCTAAACTTATTGCTGGCAATTGGAATGCTGAGAATGGAAGATCTTCTGAAGATATCATGGAAGCAGAATTAGCAGGACTTGACAAGGAGGGGAATTGAATCTGCCTCTGATATTGAGCCTGCATGATGTAGAAAAAGTCAGTGACATTGACAGGAGTAGGGAAAGCAGGATGATGAATGCCATAGGAAGGTAAGGGAAGAAAGAGGAGAAAGACAGTGACATTGGTTGGAGAGACATTTTGGGTCTGCTAACTAGGGAGCTGTAATAAATTAGGGCAGATGTGGCTAAGCAAGAAGGTGCCATTAGTCTGATAGACAAGGAATCCTGTTAGTTGCTAGCCCTGTGACCTAGGGCAGGTTATTCTATGACCACTTCTGATTTTCATTTTCCTTGCCAGTATAAAAGAGGAAGGGTTTCATAAAAGAGAGCTTAACAAGTAGATGCAACCCAGCAACAATGGCAGGTAGGGAGTGATTTGGACTCTGTAGAGAGATTTCTCATGGGCTAAGGGAGTTTGCCCTGGATTCTCTGCTCACCTCGGATCAATGTTATCATGTCACTCCGGTCCCTCACCAGACTTGGAGATTTTCGATCACAGTGATCATCAAGGCTTTCCAAGCTGATGCTCATAAACACCACC
>ML099224.1:16646-26705 GCA_003697995.1 Taxidea taxus jeffersonii
ATGGAGAAGATGAGAGAAACCACAGATTATTTTCCCTGCTTATGTGAGAAGTTCCTCAGTATAATAACAGTTCAATCTTCAGTTCCTCTTTTGAGCACCTACATCATAACCTAATAACATCTGATTAGGTAGACGTAGGTTGCCAATATTCAGTTAACCTCAGAATACAGAGAGAAAATGGTAAACATGTTGCTTAGCTGATTCACCTGCCTCTGATGAAAAAATTTGACTTTCTGGTTGGAATATTTTCTTATATAGTTAGATATGTATAAGTTTGGTATTTGCAGCTGGGACTATTTCCCTGCTGATTTTCAGTTCATTTTGTTTCTCATTAACCTTTATAAATATTCTAGTCAGAAATTCTCTTTTATTTAGGATACAGTGCTTTCTTAGCCAAAGAATGAAATGATGCTTTAATGTTGCTGTTATTTTTCTCTATCACTGGTCCTGAGAGAACCACAGAGAAAAACATGCTTGGAAAAGGAGTTTGGGGTAACAGATACCTGGAATTCCAGCTCTGTGATTTACTTCCTCTGCAACCAGATGCAAATTATTATCCAGCTTTCCTTGGGTTTAGTTTCTTCATTGGTATGATGACAGTGTTTATTGTTGAGAGTGTTGTGGTGACACTCTCAACAATATTGAGCAAGATTATGGTGACATTTGTCTAAAAACCTTTAAGCCCAGGCATTCTAGAGTTATGTTCCGTGGGTCCAAATGCCATTTACATCCTGGTCAAGATATTTTACTTTTTAAAATTCCTTTCCTCATACATAATATAAGAATTATAATAGCTTCTTGTGATGATAAATGAGCAAGTCTGTGAAAAACAGAGTGACTGGATAATATAAAATGTGCGGTAAATATTAGCTATTTCAGTGACTACATAGCTGGTGCTCAGTACATGGAAGCTTCTTTCGTTTTCCTCCTCCATGTAGCCCTTATATAATCTTTCACGTTTTCTCTTCCATATATTAAGCAAATAATTCTTTTTTTTAAGATTTAATTTATTTATTTGACAGAGAGATCACAAGTAGGCAGAGAGGCAGGCAGAGAGAGAGGAGGAAGCAGGCTCCCCGCTGAGCAGAGAGCCTGATTCGGGGCTCAATCCCAGGACTCTGGGATCATGACCTGAGCCGAAGGTAGAGGCTTTAACCCACTGAGCCACCCAGGTGCACCTAAGCAAAACAATTCTTAGAATACTGGAGAAAACAGTCCTTACACCTGTGCTGCTCACCTAAAAATACAGAGGACGATTTGCTGAATTAGCCAGTTCCATCCTTTGAACATGAAGCTTGGTAACGCCAAGCTCAAGGAGAGTTTCCTTTCATTAGAGCGGTTGCAAATGGCACAGTCTTCTAGTTAATAAAATTATAAGCTACCCTGCTGTCACCTATCTATTGTTCCAGCTTTAGGTACATTTTTGGATGACACTCTGGGTGCTATCTTTCTTCTTAGTTATTCTTTGCCTCACCTCTCTCTTTCTCATGAGGAAATTTCTCAGGGTCCTCAAGGCACTGATTTCTTTCTTTTTTTAAAATTTTTAATTTTTATCAACATATAATATATTATTAGCCCCACAGGCACAGGTATGTGAATTTCCAGGTTTACACACTTCACAGCACTCACCATAGCACATACCTTCTCCAATGTCCATAACCCAACCACTCTCTCCCCCCACTCCCCCCAGCCCCCCTTAGTTTGTTTTGTGAGATTAAGAGTCTCTCATGGTCTGTCTCCCTCCTGATCCCATCTTGTTTCATTTTTTCCTTCCCTACCCTCCAAAACCCCCACTTTGCCTCTCAACTTCCTCGTGTCAGAAAGATCATATGATAATTATCTTTCTCTGATTGACTTATTTCGCTAAGCATTAATACCCTCTAGTTCCATCCATGTCATCACAAAGGGCAAGATTTCATTTCTTTGGATGCCTGCATAGTATTCCGTTGTATATATATATACCACATCTTCTTTATCCATTCATCTGTTGATGGACATCTAGGATCTTTTCATAGTTTGGCTATTGTGGACATTGCTGCTATAAACATTTGGGTGCAGGTGCCCCTTCGGATCACTATGTTTTTATCTTTAGAGTAAATACCCAGTAGTGTGATTGCTGGGTCATAGGGTAGCTCTATTTTAATGTGTTTTTTTTTTTTTTTTAAGATTTTACTTATTTATTTGACAGACAGAGATCACAAGTATGCAGAGAGGCAGGCAGAGAGAGAGGGGTGGGGAAGCAGGCTCCCTGCCGAGCAGAGAGCCCGATTCAGGACCCCGGGATCATGACCTGAGCCGAATGCAGAGGCCTTAACCCACTGAGCCACCCAGGTGTCCCTATTTTTAACGTTTTGAGGAAACTCCATGCTGTTTTCTAGAGTGGCTGCACCAGCATGCATTCCCACCAACAGTGTAGGAGGGTTCCCCTTTCTCCGCATCCTCACCAGCATCTGTCATTTCCTGACCTGTTAATTTTAGCCATTCCGACTGGTGTGAGGTGGTATCTCATTGTGGTTTTGATTTGTATTTCCCTGATGCCCAGTGATGTGGAGCACTTTCTCATGTGTCTGTTGGCCATCTGGATGTCTTCTTTGCAGAAATGTCTGTTCATGTCCTCCGCCTGTTTCTTGATTGGATTATTTGTTCTTTGGGCGTTGAGTTTGATAAGTTCTTTATAGATTTTGGATATTAGCCCTTTATCTGATATGTCGTTTGCAAATATCTTCTCCTATACTGTCAGTTGCCTTTTGGTTTTGTTGACTGTCTCCTTGCTGTGCAAAAGCTTTTGATCTTGATTAAGTCCGAATAGTTCATTCCGTCCTTGCTTCCCTTGCCTTTGGCAATGTTTCTAGGAAGACATTGTTGTGGCTGAGGTCAAAGAAGTTGCTGTCTATGTTCTCCTCAAGGAATTTGGTGGATTCCTTTCTCACATTGAGGTCTTTCATCCATTTTGAGTATATTTTTGTGAGTGGTGTAAGGAAATGGCCCAGTTTCATTTTTCTGCATGTGGCTGTCCAGTTTTCCCAACACCATTTGTTGAGGAGGCTATCTTTTTTCCATTGGACATTCTTTCCTGCTTTGTCGAAGATCAGCTGACCATAGAGTTGAGGGTTTATTTCTGGGCTCTCTATTCTGTCCTATTGGTCTATGTGTCTGTTTTTGTGCCAGTACCATACTATCTTGATGATGACAGCTTTGTAATAGAGCTTGAAGTCTGGAATTGTGATGCCACCAACTTCGGCTTTCATTTTCAACATTCCTCTGGCTATTTGAGGTCTTTTCTGGTTCCATAAAAATTTTAGGATTATTTGTTCAATTTCTTTGAAAAAATGGATGATATTTTGACAGGGATTGCATTAAACATGTAGATATCATTAGGTAGCATAGACATTTTCACAATATTTGTTCTTCCAATCCATGAGCATGGAACATTTTTCCATTTCTCTGTGTCTTCCTCAATTTCTTTTATGAGTATTCTATAATTGTCTGAGTACACATTCTTTGGATCTTTGGTTAGATTTATTCCTAGGTATCTTATGGTTTTGAGTGCAATTGTAAATGGGATTGACTCCTTAATTTCTCTTTCTTCTGTCTTATTGTTGGTGTAAAGAAATTCAACTGATTTCTGTGCATTGATTTTATATCCTGACACTTTACTGAATTCCTATACAAGTTCTAGCAGATTTGGAGTGGAGCCTTTTGGGTTTTCCACATATAGTATCATATTATCTGCAAAGAGTGATAGTTTAACTTCTTCTTTGCCAATTTGGATGCCTTTAATTTCTTTTTGTTGTGTGATTGCTGAGGCTAGGACTTCTAGTACTATGTTGAATAGCAGTGGTGATAATGGACATCCCTGCCGTGTTCCTGACCTTAGCAGAAAAGCTCTCAGTTTTTCTCCATTGAGAATGATATTTGCAGTGGGTTTTTCATAGGTGGTTTTGATAATATTGAGGTATGTGCCCTCTATCCCTACACTTTGAAGAATTTTGATCAGGAAGGGATGTTGTACTTTGTCAAATGCTTTTTCAGCATCTACTGAGAGTATCATATGGTTCTTGTTCTTTCTTATATTAATGTATTGTATCACATTGATTGATTTGCGGATGTTGAACCAATCTTGCAGCCCTGGAATATGGTCGTGTGAATAATCCTTTTAATGTACTGTTGGATCCTATTGGCTAGTATTTTGGTGAGAATTTTCACATCTGTGTTCATCAATGATATTGGTCTGTAATTCTCTTTTATGATGGGGTCTTTGTCTGGTTTTGGAATCAAGGTAATGCCGGCCTCATAAAATGAGTTTGGAAGTTTTCCTTTCATTTCTATTTTTTTTTTTGAACAGTTTCCGGAGAATAAGTATTAATTCTTCTTTAAATGTTTGGTAGAATTCTCCTAAGAAGTTGTCTGGCCCTGGGCTCTTGTTTGTTGGGAGATTTTTGATGACTACTTCAATCTCCTTACTGGTTATGCATCTGTTCAGGTTTTCTATTTCATCCTGGTTCAGTTGTGGTAGTTTATATGTCTCTGGAATGCATCCCTTTCTTCCAGATTATCAAATTTGTTGGCGTAGAGTTGCTCATAATATGTTCTTATGATTGTTTGTATTTCTTTGGTGTTGGTTGTGATCTCTCCTCTTTCATTCATGATTTTATTTATTTGGGTCTTTCTCTTTTCTTTTCGATAAGTCTGGCCAGGGATTTATCAATCTTATTCATTCTTTCAAAGAACCAGCCCCTAGTTTCGTTGATTTGTTCTATTGGGTTTTTTTGTTTGTTTATTTGTTTGTTTCTATTTCATTGATTTCTACTAATTTCTCTTTCCTGCTGGGTTTAGGCTTTCTTTGTTGTTCTTTCTCCAGCTCCTTTAGGTATAGGGTTAGGTTGTGTATTTGAGACCTTTCTTGTTTCTTGAGAAAGGCTTGTATCGCTATATATTTTCCTCTCAGGACTGCCTTTACTGTGTCCCACAGATATTGGACAGTTGTGTTTTCATTATCATTTGTTTCCATAAATTTTGCCAATTCTTTTTTAATTTCCTGGTTGACCCATTCATTCTTTAGTAGGATGCTCTTTAGCCTCCATGTATTTGGGTTCTTTCCAAATTTCCTCCTGTGGTTGAGTTCTAGCTTCAGAGCATTGTGTTCTGAAAATAAGGGCACTGATTTCTTTTATGGCAACTTGGAAACTTGTAGGTTTCTGTAGACCACATTTTCACTGGATTAAAAAGCACTTTGGCTGGTAATAGCAGAGGATTTAAAGTCAAATAAATAAATAACCAGTTCTTCAGTTTCTTAAAATCTCCCTAAACAAGATATGATGTTGATTAAGTAGGAAATAATGAAATGATTTACAGTTTTCCAGAATTCAGATCATAGAGGAATGATTACAGTCCCTAGCACAGTTCAGATAGAGCTATTCCACATTTATCTATTCATTTGCTCATTCTCTCACTGTACAGTTAGTGAATGCCTAATTTAGGCAGATTATTATTAGAGCAGTAATAATATAACAGCAACAGTAATTGTTATGGGCTGAAGAATGTTCCCTCCAAATTCATATGTTGAAGCCTTAACCCTCAGTGCTTTAGAATGTGACTGTATTTGGAAATGTAGCCTTTAAAGAGATAATTAAGTTAAAATGAGGCTGTTAGCATGGGCCCTAATCCAATCTGACGTGTGTCTTTATAACAAGAGAAAAATTGGACACGAAGAGACATGAGGGGTACATAGGCACAGAGGAAAGACTGTAATGGGATACAGTGAGAAGGTGGCCACCTGCAAGCCAAGGAGAGAGTCTGCAGCAAAAAGTGTACTTACAGATTACCTTGAACCTGCATTTCTAGCTTCTAAAACAATGATAAAATAAATTTCTGTTGTTTAGGTCTCCTAGTCTGTAGTATTTCATTATGGCAGCCCAAGCAAACTAATATAGTAATATTTTATATTTATATTTATACTTCTAGAAACTTCTGTTATTTTCACATACATACCATAGCATGCTGGCCAAACACATTGGCACTGAAGCCAAACCTCCCAGGTTTTAATCTACCACCTACATGACCTTAGGCAAGTTACCTAACCCCCTTATTGAGGTTTCCTCATCTATAGAATGATTGCAGTATCTACGCCACAGGACTGATATCTATAAATGAGTTAGTGTCTGTAAATCACTTTAACAGTGCTTGGCACATAGTAAGCTCTAAAAAGGTATTCCTTAAATTAATGAAGTAAAATGTATGCCATAGTTCATTTTATTCCTCTTAAATCTTATGAGCTGAAGGGAGAGAAGGAAAGGGATAACTTTTATTGAGACTTTATTATGCAGTAGACAGTGCAGTGACTATTTCACTCCCCTTTGCACATGTGAGATTAAATTACTGGCTATGTTTATATACTTCAAAGACATTGGAACATTGGGGCATTAGCATAATGCTAAGGCATTGGCTTGAGACATTCTCCACTTTGAATCTAAATCTATTTTCCTTTCTTCTATTCAGTATTGCACCTGTGTACCAGGAACAGTGATGGTATCCAAATAAATTGAAAAGGATAGTCATCAAATTGTGTATTGTATCAGTCAGGGTTCAGAGCCGGTAGTGCATGCATGTGCGCTCACACACCATGATCTATCACTCTTTGTATATAAATATATAGTGAATCTGTATCCAACTGTCTAACTCATATTATATAATTAATTTGGGGGAAATTTGAAGTCCATAAGGCAGTTAGGAAGGGAAGATCGTGAATAGACTGGAACTCCATAAACACAAGCTAAAGCTTGTGTCTGAGGGGTGTAGAGGGGTGTCTGTCTGTCTCTCAGAAAGCAAAGCAGTCTCCAAAAGGGCTTCCAATTGATTGAGGCCCACCAAGATAATCTAATTTAAAGCCAGCTGATTAGATACTATAATTACAGTAGTGGAACATTTTCACAGCAGACCTAGAGTCTGATTAAATAATCGGGAGAAGATGTATGTGTGTCACAAAAATGGCTGCTACTTCCTATTCTTTGATTCTCCTGAAAAATTATCTCTTGTAGCTCACCCTGTCTGGAAACATACTAGGATTCTGGGAACATTTGTTAGCTTGGTCTACTTAATACACCGCAAAGCCATTGCTATTAGTTAAAGAAAAGAGACCATAATTCACTGTGTTTCTAACAGTGGCGTATTTTTAAATGATTTTTTTTTAATTCTCACAAACTCGTTGAAATATTATGACCATTTTCTGAATAAGAAAACAAAGGCTCTGATGGTTTAAATGACTATCCCAAGTCATACAGCAAGCCAGTGACTAAAATTAGAAGTCAGAGCTGACTCTGAACACTATTGTATTTAAGGACAATGAAAAATAACCTCAAACTACCTAAGTTTTGAGGGAACTTAAGGGTAGAAGAGAAATCAGTGCTGGTTGGGCCATGTCAACTGAATTGTATTTTAAACAGGTAAGAAACATGAATTAGCAGAGTAGAATCTACAATTTTTAGCCCCCTTCATGAAGACCTAATTGCAGACTCTTAAGATTTTCTTTTAGGGATAGATGTCCATTTACAGGAAATTAGGAATCACTCTCTGCAGGTGTGTGTGTGTGTGTGTGTGTGTGTGTGTGTGTGTGCACGCACATTTGTGTATGAGACACTGCTTGAAGAGAAAGATCTCTTAGTTTTATATATTGGATAATTTCTCCATGAGTTAGGTATTACCTTTCAGAGTTCTGTGACAGATCATGTGATACTCGAAGTGATGTTATTTATGAAATAGAATGTGCATATTTAAATATTTGTAGATGACTGGGCCACTTGTAAATTGGAAAGTAGACTCACTGCCTTTATAATAATTTGTATTATTCTGTATTTTACAGTGTGCCAAGAACTCTGTATAAAGCCTTTGTATACCATGCCTCAGTTAAGCCTCATAACAGTCCTCTGAAGTTTGCTATATTCCCATCCACATAATGAAGAAATAAAGGCTTAAAAAGAATCAATAGCCTGCTCCAGTTTACTGCCTTGTGTGTAGAGTTCAAGTGTGAACTAGGTCCAGCTATGTCTAAAGCCCAGATGCCTAGTAACTAATGAAACAAAATCCCCACACAATGTTTAAGTGACACTCAGTTTATTAATGTCATAAAGTTGTCTAGCTCTTTTAAAAACATGATGCAAGGATTTAAAAAGACAATTTTTCTAAAGTTATCATATTGATTTCAAGTCAGTCAGCTCAAGTAAAGTTTTACAAGTGAATAATCCTTCATCTTTTGCAATATTCTTTCAAAGTCCCGAATAACTTATCTTTACAAATTTTGCTTTTACTGTTTGGTGAGAATAGTTCTGAAATCACAAAGCCAGCCATGTTGGAACTCTGCCACAGATTCTGGTCCCATTTTCTTTTTCTTTCCTTTTTTTAAAAAAATTCAAATATTTATGTTTAATAGGAGCAAGCTACAGTGTTTAACATACATTATTTGATTTCATTAAATTCTCACAGTTTTGATTTATTTGTCAAAATATTTCAGTCAGGAATTATCGTGATGTACATTTTATTTATTTTTTAAAGTTTTTATTTAATTTTTATTTCAGTATAATTAACATACAGTGTTATAAAGAAGATGTGGTATATGCAGTGGAATATTATTCAGCCATAAAAAGGAATGAAATCTTGCCATTTGCAATGACATGGATGGAGGTAGAAAGTATAAAGCTAAGCAAAATAAGTCAGTGAGAGAAAGACAAATACCATATGATTTCACTCATATGTGGAATTTAAGAAACAACAAAAAAAATTGAGTAAAGGAAAAGAGAGAGAGAGAGAGACCAAAAAACAGACTCTTAACTATTAAGAGAACAAACTGATGGTTATCAGAGGGCTGGTGGGTAGGGAGATGGGTAAAATAGATGGGGATTAAGGAGTGAACTTGTTGTGATGAGCTCTTGTCCCATTTTCTACTTATCACTCATGATCGATTCTAATTCTATAAGAATCTCTTCAAATACCCATTTGAGGACACACAGAAAAATGATATGAGAGAATATTTCAAAGGCATAACTTCATTTGACTATAAGTACAAATACCAGTTAACTTTGATAGTAACAATCTGACTTCCTTAGTCGGTGTCTACAAACACATTTTGTTTGAACACATTTGTTATAGTCTTGTTTTATTTCTATACTTAAAAAGTAACCATTTGTCAAATTTGGTATAATGCTATGCTTTCATAATGGCTGTATAATAATATATGAAAATACTAAGGGAGGCTGGCCTTCTTTGAGAAAATTAGGGCTGAACAATTTGTATGTGCTTATGGAATTCCAGCATATCACATCTCAGTGATAAGCTATAATGACTATAATAAGCCATGGAAAATTCAGTCCAAATTTCAAAATGGGGTTCTAGTTAACAATAGAAGTTTAAAGGTTACCCTAATTAACGAATGTGCTTGCAGTATTTTAAGTGTATTCATTTAAATTTAGTCATATATTATGAAGCATTTAAATCATTTTAAACATGCACTCAGAAACCACATCCATTGTACTTACTAGCTAAAGACTATATTTTTATATGCAGAGTACAGTTTATATAAGAACTGCCTGTTGTGGAGTTCACCATGAGTCCTTTGGATATTAATAGTTTGAATACATAGTTCTAAAAACCTAATTCCCTGGGAGAAAAGGCATAATTTGGTTTTAGTGAGAATAAGGTCACTGTTTGAAAAGAAGGAAGGAAGGAAGAAAGAAAGAAAGAGAAAGAGGACAGAAAGAGAAAGAACAGGGAGAGAGAGAAAGAGAAAGAGAGGGAGGGAAGGAGAGAAGAAGGGAGGAAGGAAAGAAAGAAAACATAAGTACGTCAACCAGTAAGAAATAATACTGATGCTGGACAAATCAGACCAGTCTCTAGACTTGTATTTTCATGGAAATGTGCTTTTTTTCTTTATCAGTATATGTTTCCATCCACACAAAGTAATGTAAACCAAAGGTCTCTCTCACAGTGTGTCTTTCCTCCTTTTTAAGAAAAGGCATGTATTTAAATGTCACCTTTTAAAGTAAGAAAGAATGAAAAGGTGAACAGCTG
>RCUC01118650.1:0-14090 GCA_003697995.1 Taxidea taxus jeffersonii
AAGTCCGTTTCCGCAGCCTTCCCTCCACAGGTGTCCTCGGAGCGCCAGCCTCGAGATGGATGCTGCTCTGGGCCCGCGCCTGCCCCGTGTGAGCGAATTTCCCGGGAGAGCCACCACGTGCTGCGGTCCCCCTGCGCCCCATGGCTGCACACCCTGCTTTTGTCCAAAAGAAGCAAAGCTCTTGGTTCTTGGTGCCTTTGGAGGCTGGTTGCCTGGGTTCTGTGCCCTGGCCACCCAGCCAGGCTCCACTGCCGTGCGGGGCCCCCAGGCTTCTCCTCCTCGGGTGGCCTGCTCATGTATTTTTAACTCACTGAGACCGTAATTCAAGATACGAAATTCTGTTTTCTTCTTCTCCTTCCTTCTTTGATCAGGATCGGTGGCCTCAGGGAGGGGCCTGTGGCAGGAGGGACGGGCAGAGATCCCGTGTCTTCTCCGTCTTGGTCCCTTCAGAGCCTCCCCCAGAAAATGGAGAGGCGGTAAGAGAGGCATGGGGGGAGGTCAGCCCGTCCCCACAGCAGGACCCACACGGCCCCCTGCCGGCGTCCACGCCCCACCCGGCAGGGAGGAGGTGGGTCTTGGGGAAAGTCACGAGGTGGGGTAGCCAGATGCCCCCCCGCTGCACGTGTCTGTGCGTGTACACATGTGTGCCCATGTGTGCGACTGTGTACACCTGTGCCCATGTACCGGTCGCATGTGCGCGTACATGTACGTGTGCGTGTACATATGTGTGCCCATACACTGGGGTCATGACCCGAGTGAAGGCAGCTGCTCAACGACCGAGCCCCCCCGGGCGCCCCGAGCAGCACCAGTCTCAGCGTTATTCATGCGCCAGCAGCTCAGTGTCAGGCGTCGGTCCCACACGAAGACACTGAAGTGACAGGCAAGGAAGCCGTGCCACCCGTCTTGGGGGCACGGGCAGCAGAGAAGACACCAGGAGACAGAATGCCCTGCCTGGACTTCGGGGTCCCCACGTGCCCCGCATGACCACCTCCTGGGGACCCTGCATGTCCACCAGGCACACCCGTGGGACCCTGTGTGTCTCCCATGAGCATCCCCCCAGATCCAGTGCCCCCCATGCACCCACTCCCTGGGACCCCAACACTGCCATGAACTCCCACAGGGACCCCACCTTCCTTCTTTTGTGCTTTGCTCTGCTGTGGTGCTCCTGTCGGGGAAGGCAATCCGTCCCCAGTCACCCACCTCCAGTGAAATCCACGCATCTGGGACCATGGAGGCCAAACCCTGAGTGCCTTTCCCGTTGTGTGGTTTACCCTCCAGGGACTTTCCCGACCGTGCCTTTGCCTCCAGGACCCTTTCCTAGTGTGTCTCCCAGAAGCCGTATTGACAGCAAACACGTCTTTGCTGATGCAAGGCCTGACTCTTCTGTTCCTTTTTCCGCAGCTCATGCCTGTCACCTTCCTGTCATTGCCATTGTCACCCCAGCTGCCCTGGACGTCCCAGCAGGTCTTCCGTGGCGGGTGCACCTGCATGTCAGGGCCCAGAGCCCCGCTGGCGGAGTGTGTGTCTACATGATCTTCTTAACGTCAGTATGGATTTGCCTAGTCCCTCTGCTCATCTTCGGACCGGAAGAGGGCCGATTTCCTCTTAATTGTCTTAGCAAGAGCTAAGTTAAATGACATTTAAAAAACCCCGATCCCAGGCCATTGCTCTCTGCTGAGGTCAGCTTTCTGCGGGCCACAGTGTCCCGTCGAGGTGGGCAAACCCATGGTCGGTGGGCACCGTCGGCACGAGAGCTGAGCACCTGTCACACCGGGTGGGGAGGAGGTCCAAGGAATGACTTGTAGGGTTCCTCCCTGCAGTGACATGTGCAGGGTCTGGAAGAATTCTAGATCTGCTCTTGGTCACACATTTAGCCTCCTGGGGCCTCGGTTTCCCCATCTGTGCAAGGGGATCAGCATTGGGATTGCCTGAGGCCACCAATGTGGACGGGATGGGCTGCCATGGGCTGCTGCTCCCCCTCCAGCCACCCTGGGGGGCCCTCTGACACCCTCGCTGGCTCCCCAGGCTGGGTCCACTTCTCTGGCACAGCGTCGAATGGTGGCCTGCCTCACAGGGAGACCCACGTGGTGACCCCTCCTGCCACCGCTCTGTCCTTACTTTGTCGGAGCCCCTGTGCTGACCGTAGCGCTCCGCTGTGCCTGTTGCGCTGTGGTCGCAGGCGGGGCCGAGCCAGGTGCCCGTGCCAGCGGTGGGCACAGCGTCGGCCCCTGGAGAGTGGTGGCCTTCATCACAAATGCATCCAGAGTTGGGGTCGGGTGTCAGGGTCAAGCTCAGGGTCCCAGTTCCCTAAAACACAGGTTTTCGATGATGGCAGTGGATAGCCTGGGCTCTTGGGTGCGTCTTTGGGGAGGGAGGGCCGGCTCCTAGTCCAAGTCCAAGTTCCTGCCTCACCACTGACCGGCCAGTCCCGTGGGGGCACAGTGCTGCTTCCCACGACACTCCCCTGATTCCCAGGGAGGCCGAGAGCTCTGCCATCAGGGGCCGGCTCTGACAGTTTAAAAATGGCACCAATGGTCTTTGCAAGTCCCTCTCCTTGCCACCAAGTGAGGCAATGGGTCCTGGGACCCCATTCTCTGGCTGCTCCTATCCTAACCGGGGGTTTTACTCAGTGCCAGCTTGACAGGGGTGAAGGTGGGCGGGGAGGGGTGTGACAGGGCCTGCCGCATGCCTGCATTCATGCATTCCTTTGTTCAGGAGGAGCGGCCCTAACCCTAACCCCGCCCTGGACAGGGCAGAACCAGCTGCAGCAGCCCTGTGGGGACAGGCAGGCGGCCCACAGGCATCCCTCCCTAACAAGGTGCTCTCCCACCCCCCCCACCCCCGCTGCGCAGCCTGCTGGCCTATGGGCAGGGGGAGGGAGGGAGTGCAGGTGGGAAGGAGGCGGTCCATACAGAGAAGGGGCGGGGCTCAGGGCCACAGATCCTCCTATTCTAGGGATCCCTGATAGCCCAGACAGCCTCCGGGCGCTGTGCACCGGGAGTGCCGGCCCTACCCTGGGATGCAGCTGCCGGTGCCTGGGCCCCTGGCCCTGCTGGACACAACAGGTGAGAGGGGTGTCGGCATCCCGGCTGTGCTGGGGACAGGCTGTGGGCTGGAGTCCCAGGCGGGGGTTGAGGGCAGGGTCGAGGGGACTCCCTGTCTCCCAGTCTGTTACCAGGGATCCCGCCCTCCACCTCCCCTGCCCTAGCTCAGGCATCACTAGACCTTGGTTCAAGGGATGGGGGCTGCTTCCCCGAGTTTGGCCGCAGCTCTGTCCCGACCCCCCATGTCCTTCTGCCCCACACGCTCCTGGAGCCCCTCCTTGGCCAGACCTGCGCAGCCTGGAGGAGGGTCAGGGGCCAGAAGAGAGGGTGTGTGTTCCTCAGGGGGGTCAGGGGAGACTCTGGAAGGGGCAGCAGGGCTTGCTTCCGGGCGGGAGACCTCAGCCGCAGGACGGACAGGGCGCCTCCTAGGCTCCCTGCGGCGGCGGCGGGGGGGTCCCACTGGACGTGCCCGGCTGCCTGCAGCCTCTCTGGGACGTCTCTCAATAAAGGCCAGAGGAGTTGATGGTGTTTGAGTTTGATTTTTAAATAATGACTGAAGAATTGGGCTTTCTGGTTGAAAGAAACAGACGCACACCCCCCAGCCTCCCAAGCTTCCTCACGAGGGGGCTTCCTCACTAGCTTTGGTAACAGTGAGGTCTGGTGACAATGAGGTTCGTCCCTGGTTGTTACTATGTTATCACACTGCAGTCACTGGTGGTTTAAAGAGCACTTCGTGATGAGGAATTCCACCGGGAGTGCGGCTCTTACCTAAAAGCATAAACATTAGGGCAGCTGGCTGGCCCCCTGGGTGCTGTCACTCCATGTGTCTGTGGTCAGCACCCTGCCCCTGTCACCCATACGATCAGGAAACAGGAAGCAGATGGCTGAGTCACAGGGTGCTGCACGGGTCGCTTTCCCCAGGGGCGTCACTTTGCCTCTGGGACCGGGTGTCCCCACGTGATGAAGTGAGTGGTTTCTTCTCTCCGGGGGGCCAAGGCCCTGTTTCAGGGAGACCGTGACCCGGGACGCTTCCCAGCCACAGCACCCGGTCTCAGGGACAGGATCTGCTCCGCCCGATGCGGCCAGGTTCCCCAGGAGCTGTGGCAGGGAGAGGGCTGGGGCTGGGATAACGGGGAGATGCCGCCGGTGGCCTTCAGCATCGCCCCTCTAGCGCCTCTCCCAGAGGGAGGAAAGCCGGACGACAGCACCCACTACCTGTCGCCACGTGCTCTCCACCCGCGAGAACAGGTTCCCGACCTCCCTGGGCCCACAAGCCCCTCGCGCTCTCGCTGGCCACTGACAGCCTTGGGGGCCGGGTGATGCTGCTGGCGGCCACCGCCTCTCCTGTCCAGGGCAGGAAACTGAGGTCAGGGCGTCCAGGCCACACTCAGAAAGCTGCCCGTCTGTCCGCGCCGGGTGTGGGGTCCGGCAGCAAGCAGGGCAGACAGACGCTGCTCCACGGGCTCCCCCTCCGGGCGGCTGGAGGCCACCGGGCCCGTCTGGGCAGCTGCCCGCGGGGAGAAAGCGGACCGGAGAGGTCGCGGGGGAGGCAGGACCCATCGCTTGTAGCAGCACACATGCTAAGTCCTGTGCCAGGCAGGAGGACTCGGGGCCCGTCCGGGGGGCTCTGGGGCCTAACTCCAGCGCAGGACCATTTTGTCTCCAAAGCCAGATTGAAAAACGCGTGTCTCCGGGTAATTACGAAGATGTGCTACCTTCCTTCCTCGAGTTTCCTCCTCGTTCCCTTATTCTTATGTCTTGTCCTGTGTTTAGAGACGGTACGGTCAGGAGTCTCCTCGTTACCTGTGTTGTGCTTGGGGTCAGGACACGGCCGCCGGCTGGCCCCGTGCTTCCCGCGTCCCGCGTGGCCCCGCCGCTGTCCTCCGGGCCGCCGGGTCCCCTGGGGACGGGTCCGAAATGCTGGCCGAGCGGTGGCGCCTCCTGGAGCCGGAGCCTCGGAGGGAAGGCCAGACCCGGGAGAGAGAGGAGGACTGGGGCGCGGGGACACCGGGGGAGCCGAGCTTAGTTTCTGGCGCCGGGCGCGGCCGAGGGAGCCACCCTGTGGCCTCCGTCAGGGACGCGGACGTGCTGCCAGGCGGGCGCGAGGCGCTTCCAGGCCCGGCAGGTGCGCCGCAGGGAGCGGTCGCCGGGCCATCTGGCTGACACCTTGGGCCTAACGAGTGCGATGCACAAACTGAGGAAAAAGCAACGGAAAGTGCTTTGAGGAGGAGGACGTTCGTGGGAGCTCGCGGGACGACTCGCTTCTGCGTGTGTAAGGGTCCCCGCCGCGGGGGCCGCAACTGGACCTGCCGTGGAGCTTCGCTGACACGACCGGAGACGTGCCCAGTCACACCCACACCGTCGGGGACGTGCACGTGAGTGTGTGCAGCGGCCGGGCCCAGAGGTTGCCCTCAGGTCCGCGGCCGCCCCTCCCCGCTAAACACACGGGATGTTGACGAAGAACTGGGTGTGCGACGAAACACCCTGTTTTTCTTTTCTTTTCTTTTTAAATTAACATATAATGTAGCATTAGCCCTAGGGGTACAGGTCTGTGAATCATCAGGCTTACACTCTCCACAGCACTCACCCTCACCGGTGTCCCTCCCCCACCCCCTCCCTCCTGCAACCCTCCATTTGTTTTGTGAGATTAAGAGTCTCTTAGGGTTTGTCTCCCTCCCGAACCCATCTTGTTTCATTTTTTCCTTCCCTATCCCCCAAACCCCTCATGTTGCCTCTCAACTTCCTCATATCAGAGAGATCATGATAATTGTCTTCCTCTGATTGACTTATTTCGCTCAGCATAATACCCTCTAGTTCCATCCATGTCATTGCAAATGGCAAGATTTCATTTCTTTTGATGGCTGCATAGTATTCCATTGTGTATATACACCACATCTTCTTTACCCATTCATCTGTTGATGGACATCTAGGTTCTTTCCATAACTTGACTATTGTGGACTTTGCTGCTATAAACATTCGGGTGCACTTTTCCCTTCGGATCACCACATTTGTATCTTTAGGGTAAATACCCAGTAGTGCCATTGCTGAGTCATAGAGTAGCTCTATTTTCAACTTTCTGAGGAACCTCCATGCTGTTTTCCAGAGTGGCTGCACCAGCTTGCATTCCCACCAACAGTGTAGGAGGGCTCCCCTTTCTCCGCATCCTCGCCAGCATCTGTCATTTCCTGACTTGTTCATTTTAGCCATTCTGACTGGTGTGAGGTGGGATCTCATTGTGGTTTTGATTTGTATTTCCCTGATGCCCAGTGATGTGGAGCACTTTTTCATGTGTCTGTTAGCCATCTGGATGTCTTCTTTGCAGAAATGTCTGCTCATGTCCTCTGCCCATTTATTGATTGAATTATTTGTTCTTTGGGTGTTGAGTTTGCTGAGCTCTTTATAGATTTTGGATACTAGCCCTTTATCTGATGTGCTATTTGCAAATATCTTCTCCCATTCTGTCAGTTGTCTTTTGGTTTTGTTGACTGTTTCCTTTGCTGTGCAGAAGCTTTTGATCTTGACGAAGTCCCAATAGTTCATTTTTGCCCTTGCTTCCCTTGCCTTTGGCGTTGTTCCTAGGAAGAAGTTGCTGCGGCTGAGGTCGAAGAGGTTGCTGCCTGTGTTCTCCTCAAGGATTTGGATGGATTCTTTCTCACGTTGAGGTCCTTCATCCATTTGAGTCTATCTTTGTGTGTGGTGTAAGGAAATGGTCCAGTGTCATTCTTCTGCACGTGGCTGTTCAATTTTCCCAGCACCATTTATTGAAGAGACTGTCTTTTTTCCATTGGACATTCTTTCCTGCTTTGTCTAAGATTAGTTGACCATAGAGTTGAGGGTCCACTTCTGGGTTCTCTATTCTGTTCCACTGATCTATGTGTCTGTTTTCGTGCCAGCACCATGCTGTCTTGATGATGACAGCTTTGTAACAGAGCTTGAAGTCCAGAATTGTGATGCCACCAACTTTGGCTTTCTTTCTCAACATTCCTTTGGCTATTCAGTGTCTTTTCCGGTTCCATATAAATTTTAAGATTATTTGTTCCGTTTCTTTGAAAAAAATTGATGGTATTTTGATAGCGATTGCATGAAATGAATAGATTGCTTTAGATGGCACAGACAATATTTGTTCTTCTAATCCATGAGCACAGAACATCTTTCCACTTTTTTGTGTCTGCCTCAATTTCTTTCATGAGTACTTTTTAGTTTTCTGAGTATAGATTCTCTGCCTCTTTGGTTAGGTTTATTCCTAGGTATCTTATGGTTTTGGGTGAATTATACATGGGATGTACTCCTTAATTTCTCTTTCTTCTGTCTTGCTGTTGGTGTATAGAAATGCAACTGATTACTGTGCATTGATTTTCTATCCTGACACTTTACTGAATTCCTGTACAAGTTCTAGCAGTTTTGGAGTGGAGTCTTTTGGGTTTTCCATATAAAGTATCATATCATCTGTAAAGAGAGAGGGTGTGGCTTCTTCTTTGCTGATTCAGATGCCTTTTATTTCTTTTTCTTGTCTGATTGCTGAGACTAGGTCTTCTACTACTATGTTGAATAGAAATGGTGATAATGGACATCCCTGCCGTGTTCCTGACCTTAGGGAAAAAGTTCTCAGTTTTTCCCCATTGAGAATGATATTTGCTGTGGGTTTTTCATAGATGGCTTTGATGATATTGAGATATGTACCCTCTATCTCTACAATTTGACGAGTTTTGATCAGGAAAGGATACTGTACTTCGTCAAATGCTTTTTCAGCATCTATTGAGAGTATTATGGTTCTTGTTCTTTCTTTTTATTGAATCACAGTGATTGATTCGCAGATGTTGGACCAAACCTGCAGCCCAGAAATAAATCCCACTTGGTCATGGAGAATAGTCCTTTAATGTACCGTTGGATCCTACTGGCTAGTATTTTGGGGAGAATTTTCGCATCTGTGTTCATTAAGGATATTGGTCTATAATTCTCCTTTTTGATGGGGTCTTTGTCTGGTTTTGGGATCAAGGTAATGCTGGCCTCATCAAATGAGTTTGGAAGTTTTCCTTCCATTTCTATCTTTTGGAACACTTTCAGGAGAATAGTTATTAATTCTTCTTTAAATATTTGGTAGAATTCCCCTGGGAAGCCCTCTGGCCCTGGGCTCTTGTTTGTTGGGAGATTTTTGATGACTGCTTCAATTTCCTTACTGGTTATGGGTCTGTTCACGTTTTCTCTTTCTTTCTGGCTCAGTTGTGGTAGTTTATATGTCTCTAAGGATGCATCCATTTCTCCCAGATTGTCAAATTTGCTGGGATATAGTTGCTCATAATATGTTCTTATAATTGTATGTACTTCTTTGGTGTTGGTTGTGATCTCTCCTCTTTCATTCATGATTTTATTAGTTTGGGTCCTTTCTCTTTTTGATAAGTCTGGCCAGGGGTTTATCGATCTTATTAATTCTTCCAAAGAACCAGCTCCTAGTTTCATTGATCTGTTCTACCATTCTTTTGGTTTCTATTTCATTGATTTCTGCTCTGATCTTTATTATTTCCCTTTTCCTGCTGGGTTTAGTCTTTCTTGCTGTTCTTTCTCCAGCTCCTTTAGGTGTAGGGTTAAGTTGTGTATTTGAGACCTTTCTTGTTTCTTGAGAAAGGCTTGTATTGCTATAAATTTTCCTCTCAGGACCTCCTTTCCTGTGTCCCACAGATTTTGAACCATTGTGTTTTCATTTTCATTTGTTTCCATGAGTTTTTTCAATTCTTCTTTAATTTCCTGGTTGACCCATTCATTCTTAAGTAGGATGCTCTTAGCTTCCATGTTTTTTGAGTTCTTTCTGACTTTCCTCTTGTGATTGAGTTCTAGCTTCAGAGCATTGTGGTCTGAAAATATGCAGGGAATGATGCCAATCTTTTGGTACCAGTTGAGACCTGATTTGTGACCCAGGATGTGATCTATTCTGGAGAATGTTCTATGTGCACCAGAGAAGAATATATATTCTGTTGCATTGGGATGGAATGTTCTGAATAGATCTGTGATGTCCATCTGGTCCAGTGTGTTATTTAGGGCCTTTATTTCCTTGTTGGTCTTTTGCTTGGATGATCTCTCCATTTCAGTGAGGTGGGTGTTAATATCCCCTACTATTATTGTATTATTGTCAATATGGTTCTTTGATTTTGTTATTAATTGGTTTATATAATTGGCTGCTCCTACATCAGGGGCATAGATATTTAAAATTGTTAGATCTTCTTGTTGGACAGACCCTTTAAGTATGATATAGTGTCCTTCCTCATATCTTTGGCTTAAAATCTAATTTTCTGACATAAGGATTGCCACCCCAGTTTTCTTTTGATGTCCATTAGCCTGGTGAATTTTTTCCCACCCCCTCACTTTAAATCTGGAGGTATCTTTGGGTCTAAAATGAGTTTCTTGCAGACAGTATATTGATGGGTCTTGGTTTTTATTTATTTTTTTTTTTTAGGGGGCCTTGGTTTTTTATCCATTCTGATACCCTGTGTCTTTTGATTGGGGGCATTTAGCCCATTTACATTAAGGGTAACTATTGAAAGATATGAATTTAGTGCCATTGTATTGCCTGTCATGTGACTGTTAATGTTTATTGTCTCTGTTCCTTTCTGGTCTATTAATTTTAGGCTCTCTCTTTGTTTAGAAGGCCCCTTTCAATATTTCCTGTAGGGATGTTTGGTGTTTTCAAATTCTTTCAGTTTTTGTGTGTCCTGGAAGCTTTTTATCTCTCCTCTTTTCAGTCACAGTCTAGCTGGGTATAGTATTCTTGGCTGCATATTTTTCTCATTTAGTGCTCTGAATACATCATGCCAGTTCTTTCTGGCCTGCCGGGTGTCTGTGGATAGGTCTGCTGCCAATATAATATTCTTACCATTGTATTTTACAGACTTCTTTCCCCGGGCTGCTTTCAGGATTTTCTCTTTGTCACTGAGACTTATAAGTTTTACTATTAGATGATGGGGTGTGGACATATTTTTATTGAGTTGAGGGGGGTTCTCTGTGCATCCTAGATCTTGGTGCTTGTTCCCTTCACCAAATTAGGGAAATCCTCTGCTATAATTTGCTCCAATATACCTTCTGCCCCTGTCTCTCTTTCTTCTTCTTCTGGAATCCCAATTATTCTAATGTTGTTTTGTCTTACGGTATCACTTATCTCTCTCTTTTTCAAGATTTATTTATTTGACAGAGAGAGATCACAAGTAGGCAGAGAGGCAGGCAGAGAGAGAGAGAGAGAGAGGAAGAAGCAGGCTCCCTGCTGAGCAGAGAGCTTGATGCGGGACTCGATCCTAGGGCTCGGAGATCATAACCTGAGCCAAAGGCAGAGGCTTAACCCACTGAGCCACCCAGGCACCTCATCACTTATCTCTTGAATTCTCCCCTCATGGTTCAGTAGTTGCTTGTCTCTCTTTTGCTCAGCTTCTTTATTCTCCATCATTTGGTCTTGTATATCACTAATTCTCTCTTCTGCCTCATTTATCCTGGCAGTAAGAGCCTCTATTTTTTATTGCACCTCATTAATAGCTTTTTAATTTCAACTTGGTTAGATTTTAGTTCTTTTATTTCTCCAGAAAGGGATTCTCTAATATTTTCCATGCCTTTTTCGAGCCCAGAAAGCATGTTGATAATTGTCATTGTGAACTTTAGTTCTGATATATTATTGATGTCATATTGATTAGGTCCCTAGACTTCACTACTGCCTCTTGTTCTTTTTTTTTTTTTTTTTTTTGTACGTGTGGTTTTTCTGCCTTATCATTTTATCCAGATAAGAATGGATGGATGAGAGAACAAAATACTAAAAGGGTAGCAATGACCCCAGAAAAATATATACTAACCAAATCAGAAGAAAACCAAACCTGGGGGGGAGAAAAAAACTGGAAAAAAAAGAAAAAATATATATATATTAGACTGGTGAGTAGAATATAGCCAAACACTTGGTTTTAGGTATTTTGGTCTGTTAGAAGAAACTACCTCCCCAAATTTTATTTATTTTTTATTTTTTTATTTTTTTCCTCCCAAAATTTTAAAGAAAGAAAAGCTAATATGTATGCAGAAAAATAAGGGTAAACACAATGAAGGTATGGAATATGACTGCAAAGATAAAAATTAAAAAAGATTCTAAAAAAGGAATTGATAAGATACAAGGTTGATTGAAAAAGGAATAAGAAGAGGGGTGTCTGCTTGGTTCAGCCGTTAAGCATCTCCTTTTGGCTCAAATCATAATCCCAGGGTCCTGAGGTTGAGCCCTGTGTGGGGCTCCCTGCTCCACCGGAAGCCTGCTTCTCCCTCTCACACTCCCCTGCTTGTGTTCCCTCTCTTGATGTCTCTCTCTCTGTCAAAGAAATAAATAAAAATCTTTTAAAAATGTACAAAGAAATGTACAATGTACAAAGAAAAAAAGAGGAAAGTATATGATCAGGCTGGAGACTATAACAAAGCCATGATCTAGATTTAAGGTATACTTTGATCTATCAGAAGAAATTATATCCCAAAAAAGAAAAAGAACCTATATGGATACTAAAAATAAGGTTAGATACAACGAAGGGATAGAATATGACTATAACAATGAAAATTTGAAAAGAGTTTTAAAAAAGGTATTGATAAGATAAAATCGTTTAAAAGGTTAAGATAGGAAAGAGGAAAAATTTAAAAATAGAGGAAGAAAAAATAAAATTAAAAAAATTAACTTTGCAAAACTAATGGATCATGGGAAAAGCCATGAATTCTCTGTGTTGCTTTCCCGTAGCTCTGGAGTTCGCTGTCCTCCTCCATCGGGGAGCTTGGCCTTGACTGGCCGCTCTTGCTGACCGGGGAGGGCCCGTTGCCCGATTCTCAAGCGTCTTGGCGGGAGGCGGAACCGCACCGCCCTCGCCAGGGGCCGGGCTACGTCACGGCTCGGTTCGCGCTCGGAGCTTCTGTTCCCTGAGCGCTTTCCGTAGCGCTGGGGAGGACGGGAATGAAGATGGCGGCGCCCAGTCTCCGCCGGAGGGGCGCGAGCTCAGGGCCTCCCCCGTGCGCCCTGGAGAGAAGCCGTCGGTCCCCCCGGCTCCCTGGTGTCCGGCCGCGCTCCGAGCCCCCGGGGCCTGTGACCGAGCGCGTCCGGAGTCCCAAACCCGGCGGATCCCTGCCGCCCGCGCCTGCGCCGCTCCTCCCGGAGGAGGAAGGCGAGCGTCCCCGCATCTGCCACTCGTGGGGTCCCTGCGCGAAGGGCCGTGGCCCGACGGTGCCGCGGATCGCGGCTTACGGTAACCCCGAGCTGAGAGCCGGCTCCGCGGCTCCGTCTCTGCCGCCGGCCTCCCCGCTCTGACACCTGCGCGCTCTGCCCCACTCCGGCTCCCCCGACCCTCCGGTGACCCCGCGGGACCCGAGGCCACACTGTCGCCGCGACGGCGCCAGCCCCGCTCCGCCTCTGGAGCGGCGTCCCTCGCGGAGCCGACTTCTGAAAGTTCGGTTTCGGGCCCCGCCGCTTGCCGGAGCCGGCCCGTCCCCGCGGCCTGTCTTCCCGCCGCCTGGGATCCGAGTCTCCGCTCGTCCTTCCTTCCAGAAAGTGGCCGGTTTTCCGTCCCGAGAATCGCTGCTCTTCTCTCCCATCTGCTGTTGGGTTGTGGTGCCCGGGATGGTTTGATAAGTGTCCGGCTGATCTCCTGCGAGCCGATGTCCGCCCCGCCCGCTGCTCCTCCGCCGTCCTGCCTCCCCTCCACCCCGTTTTTCTTTCGTCCTGATTTCATTTTGGAATCACAGGGATCAAGATAGTTAAGCTTCAAAAATCAAAACCCCAACAGCCTGCCTGGACTCGGCATGGATTCTCTCCTGGCCAGCTGCCTCGGCTGGGCGGCTGCTGCTGAGCTGGGCTTGGCGTCTGTGTGTGAGTGGTGCCTGGAAGGGAGGCCTCCCTGCCTTCCCCGAGACACACCCAGGGACGAACGTTAGGTGAAGGAGAAACCCAGAAGCCAAGACTGGAGGCGGAAGGTCTCCTTTCTGGCTGCTTTCCTGAGTTCCGTGACACCTGGAATGATGTCTGCCCACAGACCCTGGGACCCCCAAATCTGCGGCTGTAGTCCGAGACTTTATTCTGCTACTTGAGTTTGGAGGTAGACAACCCAGGCCTGTCTTTCTGCCCTGCCATGCTGCAAGTGTGGCTTCGTTCGCAAGGTTCCCTCAGGGCCCAAAATGACTGCTGGGCCTTCACCTTTATGCTCATATTCCAGGCAGCAGAAAGGGTGACCGGGAGAAAGGCAGAGGGACAGGCTCCTCTAAGAGATTTCCTGCAGGGCCTAATGAACATTCTTTGTTTCAGTGGATGGCAGATGGTCAGACATGACCTCTGCTGAGGGTTGGCAGGATGAAGGCTTTGGGGGACATGCAGACCAGGCATGGCATTGCTTTGGGGGGTGAGCCCTGGGGGCACTGAATGTCAGGCAAGAGGGCAGAGCAGGGAAAAGACATCCCCACTTGCCCTCGTAGGGTTCACCACTGGGGGGTCCAATATCGGGTGTTGAGCACTGGAAAAACAGGGGCTACAAGGGCGTTCGTGGCCGTGGCTCCCGCTTCCAACGGTGGGGACACGGGACTGGGTGGGGCTGCGTACTGCAGACAAGTGTCCTTAGGAAAGACATTGGGGAGCCCGGCGGGGGCCTTTCAGGCGGGTGGGTGGGTGGGGAGGGATGCCCTGACTTCCTGCCCTGGAAAGAGGCATCCATGCACCTGGGTGGGCTGGGGTCTTCCAGAGGCTGCTTCGGTCACCTGAGGAGGGAGTGGCCTGGGCAGAAAGTGGGTCTGGGGCGACCCCGCTCTGAACCCAACCTGTGGCTGACAGTTCCTGGTTTGTCCTCCTTCTAGAAGGGTTTTCGAGGAGAAAGAAGGCCTCCCTTTGGTTTGTGGGGTCTCTGCTCCTGGTGTCTGCCTCCATCCTGACCATCGGCCTCACCGCCACCACCAGGACAGAGAACGTGACCGTGGGGGGCTACTACCCAGGGATCATCGTGAGTGCTGCTGCCCTCGGGGCCTGTTGGGAGGGCCGCGGGGGGTAACACTCTCCACTCCAGCTCATGGAGT
>RCUC01118651.1:0-19353 GCA_003697995.1 Taxidea taxus jeffersonii
CCCCCCCCCCCACCTCCAAGGTTCTTCCAGGCAATGTGGCTGGATTTGAGAGTCAGGTATCTCCATTTTTTTTTTTTAAAGATTGTATTTATTTCTTTGACACAGAGAGAGAGAGAGAGATCACAAGTAGGCAGAGAGAGGGGGGAAGCAGGCTCCCCACTGAGCAGGGAGCCCAATGTGGGGCTCAATCCCAGGACCCTGAGATCATGACCTGAGCCGAAGGTAGAGGCCCAACCCACTGAGCCACCCAGGTGCCCCCAGGTATCTCCACTTTGATTGCCTGGCACTTTCAAGCTCCTATCCAGCCTAGTTCTTTATTAGGGCTGTTTACTGGTTGAAAAATTATTCATGTAAGTGTTTTTGCTTTCTTTGGTTTCCTAAGCACATTAGTACAAGAGGTACAGATGGAAGGTGTAATATAGCTGGAGGGGACAGGATGGATTGGAGGAACAGAAGAGGCAGAGATGAGGAAGAAGGAAACAGTAAAGAAGAAAAGCAATTAGGATAGTTTATCTGCATTTAGTGCTGAATAACTGAGCATCGACTAGTTTGTTCCCCCTCTGTGGCATTTCTGTCTAGAGGTCAAGACACAAAGAGAAGACAGAGTCTGAAGGATTAGGTCCATTTATTCTCTCTAATTGAAACAATGTGCTCTTGCTTACACTGGCTTCCTGCACTCGGCTGCTGCCATTCAAAACAGCATAGGGGGACATACTCCAAATGGGCTGAACTTGATCAGGGTTATTCTCTTCAGAAGGAATTCAGTCCATACCCAGAGTGACCTGAAATCTTGGTTTGATGGTTTTGTCCTTTAGCTATTTACCCCAAATGCCTCTATTTCAGTCACCTGGCCAGTACAGATAGAAGGGATTCGGGTCCTATAAGAGCACTTAGACACCAGACGCAGAGCTGCTATCAGGGGCAGGAGTGGAAAATTCCCACCATTCTACTGCTTTTGTCTGAGTTGGCTCATCTCTCTTCCAGAGTGGTTTTAAGCCACTTATGGCCTTGACCTGAATTCTCCAAAATTAACAAACTGCTTGTCTCTCTCCACCAGCTATATCATTTCTTCCCATCAGGCCTCTCTGCTCATGCTGCTCCCTCTGACTGGAATGGCCCTCTCCCACCCTTCACTGGTGCCCAAACTTGTTTTTCAGGACTCAACTCTGTTTCTTCAGGAAACTTTTCTTGACTCCTTGATACAGACAGAGTCAGGAGTCTCTCTTCTGTGCTCTTATTGCAGTAACCTATACTCATTATTGCTCTTACTACGTTATCTCATTGTGACTCGCTGTGTCTCTCTCTCCTCTTGTACAGGAAGATTCTAAAAATCAGGAGCCATGTCTTGTTCATTTTTGTATTCCCAGAACATGTCATGCTGTTGGGCATATAGCAGTTCTTCAACAAATACTTGTGGACTGTCAACATCCATTCTAGAATGAGTTCACAACTCTTTCAGCCAAGAAAATGATCACTAATGACCATAATTAGTGCCACTGATATCCCATGGTACCAGGGTGGGGAGCTGAAAGCATCCAGGGCAAACCTAATGGAGAAATTGAAATGTTCTTTCATGGGTTTTGACATGAGACCTAGAATCACTGCTTTTTGAGAACTTGAATTCCTTCCAAAGGTAAACTGTAAGCCACTGGGTGTCGGATCACCTACAACTGTTGCTAGATCTTCTCTCATGCCATGGTGTGTGCTTTTGGAAATTGCTCTTGAGCTCCAATGAGTTGGTACTTTTGGAAATGAGCAGAAGCAGGCACTTGTTGGCAACCAGCTGGGCAGGAAAGGAAGATTGTCCTTGTGCCACATCACACCACCTTTCTATTCTTTTTCCACCTCTAGCATCATTTCACTGGGTCTCATTCGATGCCATGAAAGAAAGGACTGAACTTTGGGTCAAAAAATTCACTCTGCCCACATTAGCCTTGTAATCTTGGGTAGGATAGTTAACCTCTCTGAGACTCCTTTCTTCAATATAATTCTTCTACCTCACCTTGCTGTTGGAAGGATTAAATTGTGACAGTATATATCAAAGTGGCATCTAAGCTTTAAAGTACTACACAGGGAGGCTACTGTTATTATTGCTATTACTGTACTGTTATTACGGCAGGATGTTGACCTCAAGTCTTCAGACTAAAATGAAACTCTTCTGTCATATTCTTTTTTGAGGGGTGGTAGTGCTAAGAAAATACAAAGACCTCTCAATGACACACATAGTTTCTGATCTCATACATTCTACACTAGGTCTCCACAGAGTGCTCCATGGCCCATGCTTGCTACTTCCTGGATTTCTTTTGGATTTCTGTACCATTTATTTTTCTGTTGGGACTAGCCAAGAGATGGCATGGTTTTATTTGGGTCATACTGTCTATTAAATGTAGGTCCTTAATGCTTTAAATGCCAGGTTTATAATCTAGGAACCATCAAATGCCCTGTTGAGGAATTAGGAAATATACTGCTTCAGCATATTTTTGGAGAAGCAATGTCCCCAGACAAAGGGAATTGACAGTTTCCGAGGATTCAGCATCTCTCAAATACCAACACTGTCTTTCTAGCTAAAACTTACACTGATATTTAGAGGTATCCAAAGCAGACAGTTTAAGTTTAGAGTGAGTTTGTAAAAGTGCCCAGAGGGGGAAAAAAAAAAAAAAAGGCTTTGTTTCTTTTCACATTAAAAAAAAAAAAAAACATAATCCCCATTGGCATATCCATGCGTATTAATGAAGTACTCTGCCCAGCATGAGGCCAAAGGGTTTGAGGCCTATTTTATGTTTTTAATATTATTATTATTACAGAAATGTCCATAGCCTTCTATAATTGCATTCCCGAATTATAATCTATTCTTTTGTGTGGAGATGGCAATCTGCTTCAATTTGTAAACCACACATATAAGAATAGGCCCTTAGCAGGATGTAAAAGACACTTGAATAATTATAGTTTAATAGGGCAGTTATCTCCTACAATACCACAGGTTGAGCTTGATGCTGCTTTGATCACTAAAATAAGGGCATTGAATCTGTTTGGGAAAAAAAAAACCAGGGAGACTTTTCATTGCTCTTGAAAAGCATCAGAAATGTTAGGAGTTGCCAATGTGATAACTATAACATACAAAGTTTTGAATTATATAGATTCACCACTCATTGTAAAAGCAATTAACACAGATCACTTTACATTTTCCCAAATTATATCAATTTCTTTATTAACAACTTTAAAAAATAGAGCCCTGGTCTGATGGTTTAAAGTCATAAGTATTACACCTGGCTCTACTATTAACCATCTATATGAGGTTGGTATATTTGGGCCTCAGTTTCTACATTTGTGAAAAAGAAAATCAGGTCAGAATCTTCGCAGTTGGACTTGAATGCTTTCATCTTTGGCCTTTGTTTTCCTCAAGTTCAGCATAAGCACCAGAAGTTATATACTGTTGAATGGAAGGTGGGATTTATTCCCAGGAGTTTTGATCCATTGGATAGAAAGATTTTCAAACCTGCTCCCTCACACCTTCACTTGCTAATGCCACAACTCAATAGGCCTGCTGCAATCGAAATTTAAGATTAAAAATCATGAGCTTTAAGAACACTTTAGATCCACTTGGAGGTATGCTTTAAATGCTTTTATATGACTTTTTGAAGCGGAACCCCTATTAAACCTTGTTAATTAGATGTTGAGGGATGCTTCTGAATATTATTCATAAAGTTGTCACTGATGGGGCGCCTGGGTGGCTCAGTGGGTTAAGGCCTCTGCCTTCGGCTCAGGTCATGATCCCAGTGTCCTGGGATGGAGCCCCACATCAGGCTCTCTGCTCCACGGGGAGCCTGCTTCCTCCTCTTTCTCTGTCTGCTTCTCTGCCTACTTGTGATCTCCGTCTGTCAAATAAATAAATAAAATCTTTAAAAAAAAAAAGTTGTCACTGATATTTTTTTCACCTTTTGGAGCATTATCTTTACTGATCTTTATCTTACAGAATGTATATGCCCTACAGTTTGATGTAAATTGGGTACTTCATGATCATAAGACCAAGCTTTCTAATTCCCATTCACTACGTACTCTTCTAGTCTGTAGAAGCTTTATTGTTCTAGAAGACACCAACAAATAAATATCATCTGTGATAAGGTTAATATTTTTGAAAATATTTAACTATTATGTTTCCTAAATAACATTGCCCTGCAACTCCCTTGCTCATTAAGTCATGGCCATTCATTGCTTGAAGAACAAATTGGATTTTGTCTAGAGTGGGTTCTCAAAGTGTGTTCTCTGATCAGCAGCATCAGCATCACCTGGAAACTTGTTAGAAATGCAAATTTCTCAGGCCCCATCCCTGTCCTACTGAATAGGAAACTCTTCTGAGAGGGGTCAAGCACTCTATGTTTTAACAAGCTTTCCCAGGCAATTCTGATGCACACGAAAGCTTGAGAATACTGGTCTAGAACAAAGAAATCACTGTTTAGCTTTGAGTCTCAAAGCTGACTTTCTTGAGTCTCTAGAAGGACAACAGCTTTGAAAACAAAGTTTTATTGAGTGAGAAAAAGAATTTCTAAGTAGAAAACTTATCTTTGCATTATGAAGTGAAAACCATACTACTCTGGAAATAGAATTTTACTAAAAGCCATAGTATAGAGGACATAGCATAGGGAGAGTCCCCTGAATATAAGAAGGAGCAGTGGTGAGTACAAAGCGCTTCCAGTCCTGAGAGGGAGAGAGATAAACAGAGACACAAATGACCTTGCATTTCTCCTTCATGGTGGGAATACCCGGGGAAATGGGGAGAAGACAGAAAGCAGGAACCATAGAAACACCCCAGTATAGCAAGTCTTTCTCTTTGATTCTGAGAGCACAGGTCTAGAAATTTATAGCCATGTAAAGAAGTCCTACACTTGGCCTGGTACCATGTCCAAGCTGGTGCCTGAGCAGTGGAGTGGGAATGGCTATGACATGTGCTAAAGACAGACTTCTAGGCCCTTCATAGTGTGAAGAAAGGCTGATCCTCTGGGAGTGGGTGGAAGAGAGAACTGGTGTGGCAGAACAAGGCTGGGGCCTGGTCAAGGAAGCAACACAGTAAAAGGATCTCTAGGCTCCTTGGAAGTGAGGGAGCCACCCTGAGTGTCAGCAGGGGCCACCACCTGCACCTTTGGATAAAGGTTTTGGAACCATATATTTTCTAGAAAGAGACTGCTGTCTCTTAGAAGCTGGTGGGATGGGCTCTCTAAAGCAAGACAAGTTACAACAAAGAAAAGCAGTGGTAGTTTCCATCCACTCCAGTCTGTTACTGTTAAGTTGAGGTCTTTAAGTTGATCATGCTACTTTAATCAACAAACAATTTTACCCACAGTGCATGAACAATAGCAAGACCCATGGAAAGGGAGAACATCTACTGTCTTGTTGGTGCTCTCTCCATTTTTAAGCTGTGACTCGGAACCCCTGGGCATTTTGTAGCCGTCATCATCTCTTTGAGGTCCCTTACATACTTAATAATACATGGTCAACATCCACACTCTTGGAGGACTTGTAGGAAATATGTGATCCATAAGCATGCCCTCATGGGTGCTTCCTGATTCCTACTCCTGTCATTCTCCAAATTCCTTCCCTGCTTCTAGCCTATCTGTCAGTATCTGACCAATTTCCATAATGGGAATCACTGACAACATGCAGGTAAGAAATGAAAATGCAAACCTCCTTCTGCACTGTCTAGCTGCCATCTCAGCCCCCTAGATCTCTGCTAAAATTCAACGTGCTCCCAGCAAAGCCCACACGCTGCCCTGCGGCAGTGGCAGTGGTAGCTGTAAGACCTGCCTGCAGGGCTGCGTGCCCTGCCAGGTTGATGGGGTATAGACAGCACCTTCACAGAAGGCCCAGTGGAGAGCCACAGACCTAAAATTCATGGGGCTGTGATGTTACATTTGGCACAGTACACAATTTCTATCTTATTAGAAACGTCACACTGGTAGCTTCCCCGGTAAAAGAATCCTAATTAAAATGGAGATGGTTTCTTGGCTTCAAAAAGCAGAGATAACATACTCAAACGAAATAGAAACCTTCAATTGTTAGGAGGACTTCTTGGCTTGCTTTCTATGCCTGATGCTTCAAAGACAGCGTCATGGTTAAAACAGAGGAAGGGTTGAGGTATTTTTGCAAATGCCTGTAATCCTCTCGTGTTTTTAAGGTATGCCCCTTCTGAACCTGATTTTTATGTTAGCCTTATATAGATATTGCTTTTGGTGGGAAAATTTATTTGTATGGCACCTGAAACAACTCAAAAGTCAGACTATACATTCATAGAAATTGATATAAAGATGGGATGCCCTAAACCCTATTTATTTATTTAGTTTTTGCTATTCTTAAACAAAAAACCAAAGAGAGACTAACAGCTGACAGCAGAAGGGTGACTTTTCTTTTCTATCCCAGGCCTTCAGTCTAGCCCTTAGTGATAGTGAATGGACAATCTATTTCTGCTGAATGAAGAAATGAGCTTAAATATTCAGATAATAAATTACTTATTTGAGGCTCCTTTTGGGGTCTTAACTTCAGGAGGACTGCCACCATGTCGAAGACGTGGTATGACACTGGCACCAAGCAACAGGACAAGAAAGCAGTGAACCAGTTCACACTGGCTGGATCCTGGCTCAGCCCCAGTGAGGAGCTGAGTCTTCCAAAAGGATGGCAGCATGACTTCTCTTTCTAGGAGAATCCTGAATAGCTCTCACTCTTGCTGCTCAAGGGATGGACCAGCTTAAGATGCCATCCAATGAAATCAGAACATAGCTGCCCATGTGGGTAATATCTACAATTCTCCCATAGAAACACAGATAATATTCATGTGAAATAGTGGAAAAATACATGATCCTGTATGGCACGAATCCCCGCGAAGTCAACTGCAGAAGTGAGAGCAAATGAAATGTGACCAGAGGCCCTTTGGGAACTGTAAAGTGCTGGCATTATATCAACGAGTGATGGTATTATGTGAAATGCATGCTTACCTCGTTGTTGCAGAAGCAGTAGATCACGGAGACGAAGAATCCCTAAGAAGAGGAGGAAAAATAGAACTGAGATTATTTTGGGGTGCATTATATTGTTTAGGAATCAATATTAATAGCCTGAAGAGGAGAATTTCACTATTGCATTAGCAAATCAAGGCTCGATGAAAGACAATTACTAGCACACTCATATTCAGTGCTTCACTATAAGAATATTCTAGTTTAAGAGGGTACAGCTTCCAGCTTGGGGTCCACTGGAGACATTTCCTACTGACAGGAACATCTGCCTCTCTGCCCTGTGTTTTCATGGCATTGGTGACTGTGATGCTAGCAATCAGGTTGGGAAACTGATTGGCAGTGGTTATGTTGATCTTCAAAACTCCCCCTCATAAAGGTAAAACAAATATGCTTTCCCTCAAACTACTGGATAGGGGAAGGAAAGGTGGAAAGGACGGTGGGAATAGAAACTCTGTCCTTAGTACTCAGTACTGGGAAGTGGATCCGTCCCTGGACAAGTATTTGTCCTCAGAAAGATGTGTTCTCAAAGCTCATCCTTCCCCTGTTTCCTTCCTCGGTTTTGAGATTCAAAAATAAAAGGGGGAAACAGATAATGAGCCAAGAGAGAAGTTGTATCTCTTCCAGGTTACATATATTTGCAAAGGTCCTTCTGATCACAGATGGGCCTTTGAAAGTGCTTCTGCCTATGTCAACTAGCTGAGCAAACAGCTGATAAATACACTACTGGCTTCTTTACCTGGAAGTGAATCAGAGAGTGCATCAGGTAATCGTATATCTTCCCAAGCATCTTGTTGGAAGGCCTCCAGGGAAAGACAACAAACTGGATTCCGAGCAGGGGCACCAGGATCAGAGTGGCCCTCACCGCCTTCAGGTACATGTGTGATTCCGCCTCCTGGGTCTCCCTCAACTTGCTCACGAGCACCCGGACGATATTGAGCAGGAAGAAGAAATTGACCTGCAAAAATGTGACATTAAGAGCAAATAATCCAGGTCCGGCCGACTTAAGGATGACTGCTTTCCTTGATTCTTGTTTATCTCGTCCTGGGAGCAGATGTCACCCCCACAGGATGGGAGAGATGGCCTATGAGTTGGTGTAATAAGCTCGGCATTGCCGGGCACAGCCATAAAACCAAAGACCCTCCCAGACCTGAATTAACGTTTCTTTTTTTTTTTTCTTGTCCAAATGAGAAAACATTTTTTCCTGTATAAGTAAATAAATTAATTTCAATTCCAATGAGGGTGATTTATTCTTTACTTTGATTTTTGTGATTTTTACAAAGGAGAGTCATAGCTGACACTTTTAGATCTTGCTTTCTGGTCATTTCATTATGGAGATTGTCCCCTTAGGCAGGACTACTTCCCAGAAAGTGAAATGAGGACAGAAGAATTCATCTGTAAAGTTTATGTAGTGGAGAAAGCTACCCCAGCCTTCTTTTCTTTCTAATAACATTATTTAAAGAAAATGACTTCATTGAGGTAATAAGGCACATTCAGTAATTTGGAGACTTTAAGTTTACATTCAAGAAGTTTAGAGAAATGTAGGTACCTGGGTGGCAACCCCTCCAAACAAGAAAAGAGCATTTTCATTACCCTAGAAAGTTCTCTCCAGCTTCTTTGCAGTCAACAACCCCTCCACCTCAATCGACCACTAATTTCTATTACCACAGAAGTGGAGTGTTATACCGTATGTACTCTTTCATGTCTGGTTTCTTTGGTTTGACATATCTGTGAGATTCATTCACATTGTATATATTGGTATTTCATTCATTTTTATTGCGGAGTAGTACTCCATTACATGGATAATACACATAATTTGTTTATTCATTCTATTGTTGATGGAAATTGGCATGGTTTCACAATTTGACTATTACGAATTAACATGCTATGAATATTTGTATGCAGGTCTTTGTGTGGACATATGTTTTCGTGTCTCTTGAGTAAGGAGTAGTAACAGGAGTAGTAACAGGAGTAGAACTGCCTGTTGATATGGTAAATGTATATTTAACTTTATAAGAAACTGGCAAACTGTCTTCCAAAGAAGTGGCTTCATTTTACGTTCCCTCTAGCTCTAGCTGAGCATTCCAGTTTTTCTCTACCCTTGCCAACTCTTGGTATGGTCACCCTTTTTAATATTAGCCATTTCAGTGGGCCCCAAACTACTTTTGGCCATGGAAATTAATTTTGAAACCAAAGTTGTTTTTAAAATTTAATTGATTTATTTTTAAGTGATTAGTGTGATTTTTCTACCTAGAATAGAAATAAACATAGTTGTCCCCCAAACTCAAGAAAGAAAAGAGACCTTTAATAATAATTAAACTCTTCTGAGGTATTGGAAATATTCAATATCCACATCCGTGGGTCTTTGTGAGGACAGTTGGGCTGGCGTGCCCATCACTGCTCTGGAGGAGGGCAAAAGAAATTGAGTGTGCACTGGAGAGACTGGGGCAGTGGGAAGTCAGGTTGGATGATGACTCAGTTTGATCAGTTTCTAGTGGATACTTCTTCAGTACATGAGCAGAACATGGTTTATGACTCGGACTGTTTTCATTTTTCTCTTTCCTGCCCAAGGGAAAAACACTATTTTTGAGGTTAGTGGGAAAAATAATGTCTAAATATTAGATGGGCTGCTTGTCATGCTTGCTACCATAGAGTAAACCTTGGGTAAAAACAAAGAGCTTGGAAATAGATGCAGATGGTCATGTTCTCCTCAACCCCAACTTCTTACTAGTCATGTGATTTGGGAATGAATTTACTTGAATCTTTGGGTCTAGTTTTCCTAATGAGTACAAATAGTCCTGATGTATCTACTTTGAAGGGCTGCTGTTAGGAACAGCCTGGCAATGTACCTGAAGGGCCTGAAAGTGCATGCTCAGTGGTAGTTCTGACAATGGCTCATGGACCAGGGATGAAATGAAAGATGGTTTTGTTTGGCAGAGACCAGGGAAAAAGGTGCAGAGGGACTCTGATTTTTCACTTTCTTTTTCAGTAACATCTTCTTAACCATTCTTCAGTCCCTTGATCTTTACCTTTAATGAGGAGCATGTAGGTATAACGTTATTTCAAGAAAACTATCTTTGTGATGGCGGGTGTAGAAATGAACTTAATGCAACCCTTCCCCAACTGTGTTAAATAAAAATTATTTTTTTCATTTGAAGATCCTCAAATCGAATTGTTACAGATGATCTCATTATAGATCATCATTACCTTAGCCTAATTTTGAGGCTAAGACATATGGGACACAGAGCCATCTTTACAGAAATCTTCACAAAGAGATAACACTTAATAATGGATTTAAAAAGCAATTCTCAACAACAACAACAAGATAAATAAAAGCAATTCTCACCACCAGTGCAGCCATGACGGGGCCGTGGATGATGTAAAGCAAATGGGTTTCCACACTCAGCCAGCAGCTGAAAGCAAGGAGGAAGGGAATACATGAATATAAATGCATTTCACTTACAAGTACGTTCACTTAAAAACCACCAAAATACTTACTTGTCATTGAAGTACAGCGCCCGGGTAATCGCATGGATAGTGGTTGGCACCAGCGGGAACCCTAAAAATGTGAAAAAGCAGAAATCACACCTGATTTCTTGATCATAAGCTACAACAATGATTGCATGGAAAATGGTAGTTTATTTTCAAAAACGGTGGCAAATTTTAATATCTCTGTCAAGATACTTCCCTGAAGTTTTTACACAAACTATTTTTGGTCAAACCCGATAAATATGCTCTTGGTTAGAACATCACGTGCTTTCAGAGTTTTGTGAAGAGCATCCAGGTAATTAAAAGTCCTTAACAAATTATCCAGGATGGTAGGTACCTTGTTACTCTCACTGTGACCATTATACCATTGTTATGTCTGTGGTGATGACTATTAGTTGAGACCAGAAAGCTCTTCACTGCATGTGAGCTGGACTCGCTTAACAGACAGGAGTTAGGTCACCATGGAGGGCAATGACCTGGGATAGCTTATGAAGACAATAGCCCCATTGGTCTGAAATCCTTGTTGATGTTCATAGTATTTCTTGTAGGCTTTTCTTTTTCCTCTCTGTTTATATCACATTTATCGATTCCATTTTCTTTCCATAAGAATACTTCAGGGCACAACTGCCTTCCCTACCCCCTGTAAGTTCTGCCTGCGGAACGTCTATGAAGGCAACTTGGGGTCTACTTCCCTCACTAAACTCTAAGTTCTAGTAAAAAGCAACTTTGAATTTATAAACAGAATGATGGGGGTCATTATTGGCAATGCATTCTGTCAGAGTAGCTCTTTTTAAAATCAATTTTCAGTCTCTAAGTGTCATCTAGAATAAAGTTGTGGTTCTTGCAAAATATTTTTTTTTCCTCAGATGTACCCCAGCCCAACAGAATATTGTTTGATTTGGTTGAGACATTTGTTGAAAGAGCTTTTAGAATTATCATCAGTCTGAAAAATGTATCTCAGAAGTGAGTTAGACCTCCACATTTTTATTTTCTGTGAATTCTATGCAAAAAGAGATTGCTTCAGAATATTGAGTTTTCACCTGAGAACAACCTCAGCTTCTTAACCTGTGAAGCATATAATTCAATAGGGCCATTGATTAAATGCTTGGCCTGAGAGAATTTTGAGTTAGACTCTTTATATAAAACATAATTGTGTTTTATTCACAGCAGTTCTAACGTATCATTTCCCCACTTGGGTTTTAGAAACAGAAATTCATTTTCTCAATATATTCTGAAACATACATTTTGGAATTAGCAGAAGAAACATGGAGTTCTCACTCCCACCTCATCATTTTGTAGAGAGAAGGATGTGTTCCTTAATGTACAGAGGAGTGCAGACCCCAAATCTGCTCATTCCTAGTGCTCTTTGCCTTGCTTGAGGCAGTTTGTTTCCCCTTCCTCTTCCTCTTACCCCCCAGGCTCCAAGAGCCATAAAGGCCCTTCCTGCCACTGAAGTTGGGGAGTGTAAAAATAATCCCTTCTCCCTAGGATTCTTTTTTTTTTTTTTTAGGGGGACAGATAAATTCTGTGTGTTCATTGTAAGAGTCCTCAGAGGGAATTTCCTTCTTTGATTTATAACAAGAGGAGAAACAGCAAGGCGAAGAATCAATTTGGAGAGGGTTGTAAACAAATAATTATTTTCTGAGAACTAAACCTCACTATTTGAAGTTGCTTCGATTTGAGAGAAATCAACTAGTAAGTGGCCCCATGCAGATCTGTAAGGGAGTAACTACCAAAAAAAGCATTCTTTCACTTTCTGTTGGGAAGAATTACACCACTGGGTACTTTCCTCCCAGAGGGTGATGTTCCTTATGTCTCTTATAATTTTTAGGATCTGTTCCAGATCCTGGAGTGGGTAATACTATTTACAGCTGACACAAATGGGTGGGACATAGGTCACCTGTAAACAAAGTCACATCTTAGGGCACAGCTTTCTTGGACCAAATCTTCGGCTGTCCCACTCTCAGACTCTTTTCAAAGCACAGGTTTTACCTTATTTCATGGCACCATAAAATTTAGGAACTATCATACTTTTTAGGTGTGAAAATAATTTCAAAAGGACAATAAAAATATTATCCAGTAGAAATTTCTTCTTCTCTGCTCCGTTAGAAATTCTTTAAAGATTCTGTGACACTATTTTTCTTGAGGCATTATTTTCACTTGTGCTTTTAGCTGTTTTCCTCCCACCCAAAGATAATGCTTGCCCAAAATTCTAGGACAGAACTATCACTTCAAAACACATCATCATGGTTGTCTCTCAATTTTGTTCTCAGACATAGTAAAGGGTTTGGTGGAATTTTGGAGTGTGTGCACGCATGTGCATGTGTGCAGGGGTAGAGTAAGATAGATTCAGGTCTGGCCTGCTAAAAAATAGTTACATTTTAGAACTATATTGGTTGACTATCTGTCTTTCTAAACATCTGTCTAGGGGGAAGTGCAAATCCTCATTCTTTTAAATTTATGATTCCATGCTTACCTTACTGAGTGCAATGTTCCTTAGGATTCCACTTCAATCATTCTGATAAAGTTTTAAGTATTTTCTGATTAAGGAAGGTTAAGGTATCCCATAAATATTTTTACTTATTTTTATTATCTTCTTTTTGATACAGCTGAACTGCTTGTTCCTTTTCCCCTTTGAATTGTTTATGCGTGTTAGGCAGATGTCTTCATCGAGCTGTCTATGATGATGTCAAAAGTTTTATAACTAATTCACAATGCATCAGAATGGAAAGAGTAGTTATAAATTGTTCCTTCCAGGGTGCCCTCATCTCTGTTGAATGTCAAAGGCAAGAATAAATTCACAGCCTTTTTCTTCCGTGGAAAAATTTCTGAGTATGGTAGATAGATGTTTTTGAATAGTCAAAACCAGTATAAGAAATATGCCATAGATTTTATTTTAAAGGAAATAAGTAAAATACATCAGACAGAAATGTTGTGTGTGCGTGTGTGTATGTGTGTGTGTGTGTGGCAGGCCAGGGGTGGGATGTTATTTTCAAGTCTTCAGTTGGAAGGCATCTGACCAGCACCAATCATTACTATTGTAATGATCGGAATTACTGTTGGGGGCATTGAACTGTATCCAGTTGGTTCCTGGTATGATTAGCTTTGGAGGACAAGAAATTTCTGACAAGGTACATATGAGGCTGAGAAGGTCAGGGAAAGGTAAGATCAGCCTTTTTGTGGAAGGCTGCAACTAAAAGAAAAAAAAATAATGAAAGCCCATTTTGATCTTTGTATTCTACCTGTTTTGAGGTCAAGGAAGAGCAAGAAAACCTAGCACTAGACGTGAGACTGGCAGGACAGTCACAAGCCTGCTTTCTAATCTCACCAGATGGCTAAGGTAACAGAATGAGGGGGGCATGGGGGAACAGTGGTGAGGTGGTTTGGGGTATATTCTAGATGGGTTGTCCAGGTCACAGAGACCCCTCTCCCATCTTTTTGGATGGGTCATACATTTCCAGACACGTTTGTACTATGTGATGATCTCCCTCTCCCCTCTCCAGGTCCGTGGCCATGATTCATTGAGCCGGGGCTGGCCCCCTGAGTTCAGTTGGACCAATCAGAGTCTCTTGTCCTGCTACTCAGAATTGGGACTTAAAGACAAGCCTCTAATGAACTATTGAGACTTCATCAAGATCAAAAGCTTTTGCACAGCAAAGGAAACAGTCAACAAAACCAAAAGACAACTGACAGAATGGGAGAAGATATTTGCAAACGACATATCAGATAAAGGGCTAGTATCCAAAATCTATAAAGAGCTTAGCAAACTCAACACCCAAAGAACAAATAATCCAATCAAGAAATGGGCAGAGGACATGAACAGACATTTCTGCAAAGAAGACATCCAGATGGCCAACAGACACATGAAAAAGTGCTCCACATCACCCGGCATTAGGGAAATACAAATCAAAACCACAATGAGATACCACCTCACACCAGTCAGAATGGCTAAAATTAACAAGTCAGGAAATGAGAGATGCTGGCGAGGACACGGAGAAAGGGGAACCCTCCTACACTGTTGGTGGGAATGCAAGCTGGTGCAACCACTCTGGAAAACAGCATGGAAGTTCCTCAAAAAGTTGAAAATAGAGCTATCTTATGACCCACCAATTGCACTACTGGGTATTTACCCTAAAGATACAAACGTAGTGATCCGAAGGGGCACGTGTACCCAAATGTTTATAGCAGCAATGTCCACAATAGCCAAGTTATGGAAAGAACCTAGATGTCCATCGACAGATGAATGGCTAAAGAAGAGGTGGTATATATATACAATGGAATACTATGCAGCCATCAAAAGAAATGAAATCTTGCCATTTGCAATGACATGGATGGAACTAGAGCGTATTATGCTTAGTGAAATAAGTCAACTGGAGAAAGACAACTATCACATGATCTCCCTGATATGAGGAAGTGGAGATGTAACGGGGGTGGGGGTTAAGGTGGTAGGAAAAGAAAAAATGAAACAAGATGGGATCGGGAGGGAGACAAACCAAAAGAACTCTTAATGTCATAAAACAAACTGAGGGGGGGTGGGGAGGATGGGTTGGGAGAGGGTGGTGGGGTTACATTTTATGTTTAAATAAAAAAGCTTAAAGAAAAAAAAAAGACAAGCATCTAATCTTTTTATGTACCTGGAACAGAAAAATGTGAGCTCAGGAAAATCTGGGGTAGCTTGTACTGACCATTAGGATTGGAGACCCTGTGATCTATGGTCTATAGAGAGAGAGAAGGGTTAAAACAGATGCTTAGGGGAAAACAAAACAAAACAAAACAGAAACAAAAGATAGAAGGAGAGTGTTCCTTTTCTAGTCCCAGTGTACAACCCTTGTAGTAGCTTTGGTGGCATTTCAGCCCTTGACTTCCAGGAGATACTCTAGATTCTCTTTTTGCTTAAGTTAGAAAATCTTGTTCTCTGTTACTTGCAACCAAAGAGATATAGCACGATCATTTCATTGATGAAACACCCCAAATATCTGCCCCACTAACCCACCATTATACATTTGTCCTATTAGTTTGGGGTCATATGTTTTGTTAAAGTCCATATACACCTGTTAGGAAGGGTGTTACTGAAACAAGTATCACATAGGGCCAGGCTTGGTGTAGACTGTGAAAGACTTTAGGTCACTTACATGACTTCCCAGATATATTTCAATACACTTGGTGACAATGCCTGTTGAGTAGGTGTTTAAGTACAAAGGTTGATGTTTTCAGAAAACCTTTGGATTATCCTCTCTCCTCATTAACTCTTTCCTTTCCTATCAATATTTTTAGGAGCTCTGCCAAATGCCGCATGAAAGAGCGGGCTTAATTGAGGGTAATCCACAGCTTCTGCTCCAAGAGCCATAGTCACCCTATCAGTGAAGAATAAGGGCAAACCTTTGGCTGTACAGTCGGGATCTTTCTCTGGTATGGGAGGTTCACAGGATGTGTCTTTTTTTTTTTTTGACAGCATGCTTTTTGGTTCCAGACCTTTTTCCCTCTCCCTGCCTCACTACCTAGCGAGTTTCCTTCCATCAGAGTGAGCTAGACTTTAGCATCCCCTGGGGGGAGGGGAGAAATTTTAGAGTGGCCTCATTGACCTTAACACCCTACCTTAGTCAATCTGTGCAGAAGCAGCGATGGTTTAAGCAACCAACTATAGGCTTTTCAAAGCCATTGCCATGCACTGTGGAGTCCCATGAGGTTATTTATGTCTATTGTTTGGTGATAGTCTACTTCCTGACTTTCACTGGAGGAGTCCTGCTGATGGATTGATAAGAAGGAATGTTTTTGAGGGAGGGAAGTGGTGCCCGGATGGAGGAGATACCGAATTGAAAATGTGAAACTCTCTTTTGCTCTACAAACAGGTGATAAATAAAACTGAAGGGAGAGTCTGATCAGATCTTCTCTCAGTCAGGGCACATAGTGGGGTTTGCTTCCTGGTGAAACACATAACCACGCCCCTCCTTCTCTGCACTGACTCCCACACTGATCACAATCCATATGAACCTGTTAAAGGGCTTCTACCAAGCTCTCCTGCCCCAACCTGTGTCCCATCATTCCTCCCAAGACCTAGACTCCTGATCATTTTCTGAGACCAAGACTAGAAGAATACTGTGAATTTACAGACAGAGGTGAAGGTGGCTCAAAACTCAGCTGGAAAAATACATACCCCAGCCCAAGAGATAATACCAGCGCAGGTGCTGCTCCTCGGTGAACACGGCCACCACGATGAGGGTGTGCAGATAGATTCCTTCACAGAGCATCCAGAAATAATTGCATGCCATCATGTACTGGTGAAAGAAATGCAAAATCTTGCAGCTCAGCTGTCAGAAAGAAAGGGAGGAAGTCAGTGGAAGATATTGCAAGGGTATGATAGTGAACAGAGGGCAAATGTTAATAGGAACCAAAGGATTTGCATTCAGCCTGTGAGGGAGTTTCCCCAGGCATCTGTGGACATGTGCCACCCTCTGTCCCCACAAATCAGAATGACAGTGCATAGACCATTAGTATTGCATTCATATTACAGATAAACAGCCATTTAGGGCAATGGAAGCCATGCCCTCAAAGTGTTCTTGTCCTGTTACATCCTGGTGATTTATATAAACTCGACAGGTTGATTTCCCTGCAATGTTTCTGAGCCTATAGTTTTTGAGAGCATCCAAGGATTTTTCACATGACTTTTATGGCCCCTTTTCTGTGGTCAATGAGGCAAATAACCCAGAAATTGTTCATGATGCTCCTAAAGTCCATTGATCTGTTGATGATGTCTTGTTAGCAATACAGAGGAGAGAACCAAGTGATAAACTTCTCACATAGGAGCCAGGAGCTATGCTGAACCCATCTGATGTGAGTGTTTTTGTTTTCATATGGGAGGCTTAGCTTCTAAACTGGGATCCACATGTTTGGTGCACAGAGATTAAGAATAGCATCCTTGTTTAGTACTCAGTGCAGAGGTAGGAACCACATCTCTGGGGAATCAGATCAGGTACATATTGTTGTCTGTATAGAAATAATCATTGCTTAAAATGCATAACAAAAAACCCTAAATTATTTCATAGTCACCTTTAGAATAGGGCTTCTCATTTTGGTACCACAAATATTTTGGACCAGATGATTTATTGTCATTCTTATGAGGTGCTGTCCTGTGCATTGTTGGACACTTAGCCTTATTCTGACCTTTGTCCATTAGACACCAGTAGCAGCCCTGACCCATTCATAATATCAAAAATGTCTCCAGACATTTCCAAATATACTCTAGGGAGCAAAATGTTCCTGGTTGAGATCGCTACCAGTTAGCTGTGCTTAACTATCTCTAGCAACAATGACAACAACAACATTTACTATTCCAGACGTTAGGTATTAGAGATGATTTTTTGCATTATCATTTTGCCAATTGCTCTGCTTTACATCATGTTGCTCCCTATTGCATTTTGAATCTGACTGATTTCAGGCTTTCTTTTTTACAAAGTAAGATAGCCATAACATGACTTTCAGTGCTGCACTAACCTTTTCAGGACTGCACATTTCTATTTAATGCATAGCAGTAATAATTTATTTACTGAGAATCCAATGTGCTCAATCCTTTTGGGACTCATAGAACATAGGAAAATGCCAGCTGGGTCCACAAGAAGGCAAATAACTGCATTTTTCAGAGAGAGAAGCAACTTCTGATTCTGACCAAAGTGGAAGAGTAACGCACAGAATTCAAAACATCAGGTGACCCAAAATAAATTATATTTGGCTTAGGAAGGCACTGACCTTTTTCCCCTCTATCTGAATACCTTCCTGATTGGAATTATTTGATTTAATTTTTTTTGGGGGGGGGATATAAATTCACTTTATTGACATTTTACGTTTAATATACATTTTTGCAAAATATATTTGATTTTGAACTCTTTAAATGCAATTATGCTTTATTTTTTAAACCTGTAGATCATTGTGATTTGATTACACATCAGAATCATGATAGAAAGGGAGGATATGTAAATGAAGCTCCACAAATAAAGATGTTAAAAAGAGAAAGATAGGAAATTTTCAGTTAGGCTGCTTAAATTTTTTTTAAATGCTAACAATAAAAATGAATATACTTCTGTCAAATATGATGTATGAAATCCACAAATGGAATATTACTAAATATTTAATGATGGCTTCGTTACTATTCAAAATAATAAAAATAAGAATTATAAAATTATAAAAATTTATTATTAATCATCTAACTTTCAATTTGAAATCAGATATGTTATTTGCTGGATGATGTAATTAATGGTTAAAATAATGAGAAAGAAAAAGAGAATTACTCATACCAAATTGGGAATGCAAGCTGGTGCAACCACTCTGGAAAACAGCATGGAGGTTCCTCAAAAAATTGAAAATAGAGCTACCTTATGACCCAGCAATTGCACTACTGGGTATTTACCCTAAAGATACAAACGTAGTGATCCAAAGGGGCACGTGTACCCGAATGTTTATAGCAGCAATGTCCACAATAGCCAAGTTATGGAAAGAACCTAGATGTCCATCAACAGATGAATGGATAAAGAAGAAGTGGTATATATACACAATGGAATACTATGCAGCCATCAAAAGAAATGAAATCTTACCATTTGCGACGACATGGATGGAACTAGAGCGTATTATGCTTAGAGAAATAAGTCAACTGGAGAAAGACAACTATCACATGATCTCCCTGATATGAGGAAGTGGAGATGCAACGGGGGTGGGAGTTAAGGTGGTAGGAAAAGTAAAAATGAAACAAGATGGGATCGGGAGGGAGACAAACCAAAAGAGACTTTTAATGTCATAAAACAAACTGAGGGGGGTGGGGGGAAGAGGGGTTGGGAGAGGGTGGTGGGGTTACATTATATATTTAAATAAAGCTTAAATT
>RCUC01118652.1:0-11418 GCA_003697995.1 Taxidea taxus jeffersonii
TCCCATTGACATTGATGGAACTGGAAAGGATTATGCTAAGTGAAATAAATCAAGTGTAGAATGACAATTATCATATGGTTTCACTCATATGTGGAACATAAGGAATAGAGTAGAGGACCACAGCGCAAGGGAGGGAGAACTGATTGGGAAGAAATCAGAGGGAGACAAAGCATGAAAGACTCTGGAATCCAGGAACCTAACTGAGGGATACAGAAGAGAGGCAGGTGGAGGAATGGAGTAACCAAGTGATGGGTATTAAGGAGGGCAGGTGCTGGGATGAGCACTGGGCTTTCTAGGCAACTAATGAATCACTGAGCACCACAACAAAAACTTATGATGTACTATATGCTGGCTAACTGAACATAATAATAATAAGTCATCTCTGTGAACAAGAGGTTAGCAACCCTCCCAAACAAAAGGAACAATTTTCAAGATGCCCAGAACATGAGTTCTTTGAGAGATGTGACTGGTCATAAATACCAAGTTGACCAATCTTCATCATCACAAGAAAACTGTAAAAAATATGCTCACCATTCAAATTAGTGAAGATATTAACAGAATGTCATCTTCCACAGACCACTACAGTGAAAATGATTTTTACCCTGCCAGGAGAAGTCCAAGTTCCTATGCTTTTTTAAAAAGCAGATTACAACTTCCCCCAAAGCAGTTATAAAATACATGTCATTTTCCCATCTTGGAATCTCTTTGTAAAAGTAGAATTTGAGGGGAAAAAAAAACAGTACAAAGGCAAGCACAGATTCATTATTTATAAAAACAAAAACAGGGAAACTTACACATATTGATGTATAAGATCCAGATGAAGAATGAGCAATTGAATATCATGCATCGTGTAACTAATATATTTGCAAAGAGCATGTAAAGATGTGAAGAATGATCAAGATAAAATATTAAATAAAAAAGGAAAATGACATCTGTCCATAAGGCTGAAACCAATTCTAAAAGGAAATACATATACATAGAAAAAGATTCAGGATACATCAAAATCCTAACAATAACAACAGAGAGTAGTGAAATTTGTGGTATTTTACTTTTCTTTTTGCACATTCACATATTTGTAAAAATTACCCTTGATAGAGGATGCCATTTTAACATGAGAAAAAAATAACTCAGACAAGAACAGAAGTGTACAGAAAAGGTTAATTCAGTGCCAAAGGCTAGGGGAATGGAGTAGGCAATCTGAGAAGATGAAGGACACCAGAATACAGTAAGTCCCAGAAAATCTTGAACATCTCCATGAAAATTGCTGCCAGAATCATGTTTTGAGACTGGTCACAGGGAGAATTTGTTGGTCTCTCTTTGCAGAAATTGCCTATTCCCTGATGACAATGGATTGCAGAGTGAAGAAGTTTTGGAAAACAAATGGAAAAGGAGATTCTCTTTGGAACATAGCTATATTGTATAGTTAAAGGTAGTGAGAAAGTCAGAACTTTGAGGATTTGCTAATATTTAATTTCCTTTTCAAAAGTAAATTGTTAGGGTGTTTTAGTAAACCACATTTTTTTCTAATTTTTTCAACTTTATTGTGGTGTACTTATACAAAAACATGCATATATTTAATGTATTCATTTTGGTGAGTTTGGATATATGCATACATACATGATAGCATCACCACAAACACGGTAAAATCGTCCATCACAATTATTGCATTTTTGTATTTATCGTCCTCCACCATGCTCCTGTCAATGCCAATACTGAAGAAGGTTCTAGAACTCGGGCTCTTAGGTTACTAAAACCAACATCAGAAGATGCTTGAAGAGGAAATGGGAACGTGTTTGATTCTCCCAGCAGAAACGGCTACAGGAGCCAAATGTGTCCCCAGAAATGAATGGGTATTCTGAAGGAGCATTTTCAAGATTCCCAGATTTAAAGAGGTAAAGGAGCAGTGATCTGTTATCAGCAAATCAGTTAATGATTGTGAGTCCCTCTTTTTCCTTTTAAATTCAGTTCTATTGCTGTTTAACTTGTGTCAATAAAATATAAGTGTTTTTACACACACTCTGAAGAGTTCTGACACATGCATGCCTCTGTAGCTACCAGCCTGATTAAGGCATAGAACATTGCCCTCACTTCATGAAAGGTTCTCCTGCCTCCCTGGAGTCAATTATCCCCCTCTCCATCCCAACCAGGCAAACCCTACTTTGATGTGTTTCACTAGAGACTGACTTTTCTCTCACTAGCATGTTTATAAATGAAGGAATAAATAATACATTGAGTCTGGTGTCTTTCACTCAGTATAGTTTTTCAGATTGAGCCCTACTGTTGCATGTAAGGTAAGCAGGTCATTTCCTATTATTGCTGAGTAGTATATTCTATTTTTTCAATGTACCTATTTCAATGTACCATATTTTCAATGTACCTATTCAATGTACAATGTACCAATGTACCATACCAAATGTTACCTTTTTCCTTTGCTTCGGCACTTCTAGCATTCTTCCAAACCTGTCCACTTATCTATCTAGAGCTTTGCTTTAAATCTTCCCACTTCCCCAGTTGTTATTTTCTAGAACATTCTATGTTCCTCTCGACATCGTGTACATCTCAACTAATACCCCCCTTATGGGTAAGGTGTTTCTTAACCTATGTATCTCAACCAGTTCTCCCCCCTATAATTTTCATTCAACACAAATATTTCATTTCCCCCTCTCTAAACACAAAGTGTAATTATTTAAATTGCTTATTCACCATCTGTTCCTCTGTCTGGAATATAATTTCCATAAAAGTACAGCATAGGTGCTCATTATTGTTTTCTTTACTTTTTTTTCTTTTTGTATTGTGTTATGTTAGTCACCATAAAATATGTCATTAGTTTTTGGTGCTTGCTATTCTACGGCCAAACCAGGCTCACCACAAAAAACAAAAACAAACAAACGCACAAAAACTTCAGGAATGAAGGATTAAATTATTAGATGTGCTTGGTACCATTGTCACAACAATTCCATTGCTGACCACAAGATGGCAAGTGCAGGTCCATTTCAGCCTCATTCCACCCAAATGAAATACCACACTTTTCAATCCTAAAGCATTGCACTTTGCCCATAGGAACTCGGAGGATATTTGTCAAAGAAGATAAATGTGATACATAAACAACAATTCATCTCTCATTCACTTTTTTTTTTAAGTTACCAGTTTTATTAAGAGTTGATGAAAACGGCCATATCCAGATGAATAGCAGAACACTCACAGAATGAGTTTTCTCTTGGAACCTTAACATGAAAATTTATAGGTTACAGGGTTGGCCATTTTTTACAGGATTTACTTTTTTTCAAATTTTTTTTATAAACATATAATGTATTATTAGCCCCAGAGGTACAGGTCTGTGAATTGCGATGTTTACATACTTCACAGCACTCACCATAGCACATAACCTCCCCAATGTCCATAACCCCACCACCGCTCCCCACCTCCCTCCTCCCAGCAACCCTGAGTTGTTTTGTGACATTAAGAGTCTAGTATGGTTTGTCTCCCTTCTGATCCCATCTTATTTCAATTATTCTTTTCCTACCCCCAGACCCCCTCCCATTGCATCTCCACTTCCTCATATCAGGGAGATCATATGATAGTTGTCTTTCTCCAATTGACTTATTTCGCTAAGCATAATACACTCTAGTAACATCCATGTCATTGCAAATGGCAAGATTTCATTTCTTTTGATGGCTGCATAGTATTCCATTGTACATATATACACCACATCTTCCTTATCCATTCATCTGTTGATGGACATCTAGAGTCTTTCCATAGTTTGGCTATTGTGGACATTGCTGCCATAAACATTCAGTTGCATGTGCCCCTTCAGATCTCTACGTTTGTATCTTTAGGGTAAATACCCAGTAGTGCAATTGCTGGGTCATAAGGTAGCTCTATTTTCAACTTTTTGAGGAAACTCCATGTTGTTTTCCAGAGTGGTTGCACCAGCTTGCATTTCCGCCAACAGTGTAGGAGGGTACCCATTTCTCCGCATCCTCGCCAGCATCTGTCATTTCCTGACTTGTTAATTTTAGCCATTCTGACTGGTGTGAGGTGGTATCTCATTGTGGTTTTGATTTGTATTTCCCTGATGCTGAGTGATTTGGAGCACTTTTTCATGTGTCTGTTGGCCATCTGGATGTCTTCTTTGCAGAAACGCCTGTTCATGTTCTTTGTCCATTTCTTTTTTTTTTTTTAAAGATTTTATTTATTTATTTGACAGACAGAGATCACAAGTAGGCAGAGAGGCAGGCAGAGGGAGAGGAAGGGAAGCAGGCTCCCCGCTGAGCAGAGAGCCCGATGCGGGGCTGGATCCCAGGACCCGGAGACTATGACCTGAGCCGAAGGCAGAGGCTTTAACCCACTGAGCCACGCAGGTGCCCCTCTTTTTTTTTTTAAATATTTTTATTTTATTTATTTGACAGACAGAGATCACAAGTAGGCAGAGAGGCAGGCAGAGAGAGAGAAAGGGAGAAGCAGGCTCCCTGCAGAGCAAAGAGCCCGATGCACCTTTGCCCATTTCTTGATTGGATTATTTGTTCTTTGGGTGTTGAGTTTGCTAAGCTCTTTATAGCTTTTGGATACTAGCTCTTTATCTGATATGTCATTTGCAAATATCTTCTCCCATTCTGTCAGTTGTCTTTTGGTTTTGTTAACTGTTTCTGTTGCTGTGCAAAAGCTTTTGATCTTGGTGAAGTCCCAATAGTTCATTTTTGCCCTTGCTCCTCTTGCCTTTGGCGAAGTTCCTAGGAAGAAGTGGCTGTGGCTGAGGTTGAAGAGGTTGCTGCCTGTGTTCTCCTCAAAGATTTTGATGGATTCCTTTCTCACATCGAGGTCCTTCATCGAGTGTGGTGTAAGGAAATGGTCCAATTTCATTTTTCTGCATGTGGCTGTCCAATTTTCCCAACACCATTTGTTGAAGAGGCTGTCTTTTTTCCAATGGACATTCTTTCCTGCTTTGTCGAAGATTAGCTGACCATAGAGTTGAGGGTCTATTTCTGGCCTCTCTATTCTGTTCCATTGATCTATGTGTCTGTTTTTGTGCCAGTACCATACAGTCTTGATGATGACAGCTTTGTAATAGAGCTTGAAGTCCGGAATTGTGATGCCACCAACGTTGGCTTTCTTCTTCAATATTCCTTTGGCTATTCGAGGTCTTTTCTGGTTCCATATAAATTTTAGGATTATTTGTTCCATTTCTTTGAAGAAAATGGATGGGATTTTGATAGGGATTGCATTATATGTGTAGAATGGTTTAGGTAGGATAGACATTTTCACAATATTTGTTCTTCCAATGCAGGAGCATGGAATATTTTTCCATTTTTTGTGTGTCTTCCTCAATTTCTTTCATGAGTACTTTATAGTTTTCTGAGTATAGATTCTTTGACTCTTTGGTTAGGTTTATTCCTAGGTATCTTATGACTTTGGGTGCAACTGTAAATGGGATTGACTCCTTAATTTCTCTTTCTTCTATCTTGTTGTTGGTGTAAAGAAATGCAACTGATTTCTGTGCATTGATTTTATATCCTGACACTTTACTGAATTCCTGTACAAGTTATAATAGATTTGGAGTGGAGTCCTTTGGGTTTTACACATAAAGTATCATATCATCTGCAAAGAGTGATAGTTTGACTTCTTCTTTGCCAATTTGGATACTTTAATTTCTTTTTGTTGTCTGATGGCTGACGCTAGGACTTCTAGTACTTTGTTGGAATAGCAGTGGTGATAATGGACATCCCTGCCATGTTCCTGACCTTAGCAGAAAAGCTCCCAGTTCTTCTCCATTGAGGATGATGTTTGCAGTGGGTTTTTCATAGATGGCTTTGATAATATTGAAGTATGTGCCCTCTATCCCTACACTTTGAAGAGTTTTGATCAGGAAGGGATGTTGCACTTTGTCAAATGCTTTTTCAGCATCTATTGAGAGTATCATATGGTTCTTGTTCTTTCTTTAATTGATGTATTGTATCACATTGATTGATTTGTGGATGTTGAACCAACCTTGCAGCCCTGGAATAGATCCCACTTGGTCGTGGTGAATAATCCTTTTAATGTACTGTTGGATCCTATTGGCTAGTATTTTGGTGAGAACTTTCGCATCTGTGTTCATCAAGGATATTGGTCTGTAATTCTCTTTTTTGATGGGATCCTTGTCTGGTTTGGGGATCAAGGTGATGCTGGCCTCATAAAATGAGTTTGGATGTTTTCCTTCCATTTCTATATTTTGGAACAGATTTAGGAGAATAGATATTAATTCTTCTTTAAATGTTTGGTAGAATTCACCTGGGAAGCCGTATGGCCCCGGGCTTTTGTTTGATTGGAGATTTTTGATGACTGTTTCAATTTCCTTGCTGGTTATGGGTCTGTCCAGGTTTTCTATTTGTTCCTGGTTCAGTTGTGGTAGTTTATATGTCTCTACGAATGTATCCATTTCTTCCAGATTGTCAAATTTGTGGGCATAGAGTTGCTCAAAATATGTTCTTGTGATTCTTTGTATTTCTTTGGTGTTGGTTGTGATCTCTCCTCTTTCATTCATGATTTTATTTATTTGGGTCCTTTCTTTTTTATTTTTGATAAGTCTGGCCAGGGGTTTGTCAATCTTGTTAATTCTTTCAAAGAACCAGCTCCTAGTTTCGTTGATTTGCTCTATTTTTTTTTTGTTTCTATTTCGTTGATTTCTGCTCTGATCTTTATTATTTCTCTTCTCCTGCTACGTTTAAGCTTTCTTTGTTCTTTCTCCAGCTCCTTTAGGTGTAGGGTTATGTTGTGTATTTGAGACCTTTCTTATTTCTTGAGATAGGCTTGTATCGCTATATATTTTCCTCTCAGGACTGCCTTTGCTGTGTCCCACAGATTTTGAACTGTTGTGTTTTCATTATCATTTGTTTCCATGAAATTTTCAATTCTTCCTTAATTTCCTGGCTGACCCATTCATTCTTTAGAAGGATGCTATTAAGTCTCCATGTATTTGGGTTCTTTCCAAATTTCCTCTTGTGATTGAGTTCTAGCTTCAGATCATTGTGGTCTGAAAATATGCAGTGAATGATCCCAATCTTTTGATACTGGTTGAGACCTGATTTATGACCCAGGATGTGATCTGTTCTGGAGAATGTTCCATGTGCACTAGAGAAGAATGTATATTCTGTTGCTTTGGTTGGAATGTTCTGAATATATCTGTGATGTCCATCTGGTCCAGTGTGTCATTGAAGGCCTTTATTTCCTTGTTGATCTTTTGCTTGGATGATCTGTCCATTTCAGTGAGGGGTTTATTAAAGTCCCCTACTATTATGGTATTGTTGTCCCTGTGTTTCTTTGATTTTGTTATTAATTGGTTTATATAGTTGGCTGCTCCCATGTTAGGGATATAGATATTTAAAATTGTTAGATCTTCTTGTTGGACAGACCCTTTGAGTATGATATAGTGTCCTTCCTCATCTCTTATTATAGTCTTTGGCTTAAAATCCAATTGATCTGATAGAAGATTGCCACCCCAGCTTTCTTCTGATGTCCATTAGCATGGTAAATTGTTTTCTACCCCCTTCCTTTAAATCTGGAGGTGTCTTTGGGTCTATAATGAGTTTCTTATAGGCAGCATATTTATGGATTTTGGTTTTTTATCCACTCCAAAACCCTGTGTCTTTTGGTTGGGGCAGTTAGCCCATTTACATTCAAGGTAACTATTGAGAGATATGAATTTAGTGCCATAGTATTGCCTGTAAGGTGACTATTACTGTATATTTTCTCTGTTCCTTTCTGTTCTACTACTTTTAGGGTCTCTCTTTGCTTAGAGGACCCCTTTCAATATTTCCTATTGAGCTGGTTTGCTGTTTGCAAATTCTTTCAGTTTTTGTTTGTCCTGGAAACTTTTTATCTCTCCTTCTATTTTCAATGATAACCTAGCTGGATATAGTATTCTTGGCTGCATGTTTTTCTCATTTAGTGTTCTGAATATATCATGCCAGTTCTTTCTGGCCTGCCAGGTCTCTGTGGATAAGTCTGCTGCCAATCTAATATTTTTACCATTGTATGTTACAGACTTCTTGTCCCGTGCTGCTTTCAGGATTTTCTCTTTGTCGCTAAGACTTGTAAATTTTACTATTAGATGATGGGGTGTGGGCCTATTCTTATTGATTTTGAGGGAATCCTCTGCACTTCCTGGATTTTGATGCTTGTTCCCTTTGCCCTATTTTTTTTTAAAGATTTTATTTATTTACTTGACAGGCAGAGATCACAAGTAGGCAGAGAGAGAGGAAGGGAAGCAGGCTCCTTGCTAAGCAGAGAGCCCGATGCGGGGCTGGATCCCAGGACCTTGGGATCATGACCTGAGCTGAAGGCAGAGGCTTTAACCCACTGAGCCACCCAGGCACCCCTCCCTTTGCCCTATTAAGGAAATTCTCTTCAATAGCACTCTCCAATATGCCTTCCGCTCCTCTCTCTCTTTCTTCTTCTTCTGGAAAACCAATTATTCTAATGTTGTTTCATCTTATGGTATCACTTATCTCTCAAATTCTCCCCTCGTGGTCCAGTAGTTGTTTGTCTCTCTTTTGCTCAGCTTCTTTATTCTCTTTATTTGGTCTTCTATATCACTAATTCTTTCTTCTGCCTCATTTATCCTAGCAGTAAGAGCCTCCATTTTTGATTGCACTTCGTTAATAGCTTTTTTATTTCAACTTGGTTCAATTTTAGTTCTTTTATTTCTCCAGAAAGGGCTTTTATTTCTCCAGTCAGGGTTTCTCTAATGTCTTCCATGCCCTTTTCGAGCCCGGCTAGAACCTTGAGAATCATCATTCTGAACTCTGGATCTGACATATTACCAGTGTCCATATTGATTAGGTCCCTAGCCTTAGGTACTGCCTCTTGCTCTTTTTTTTTTTTTTTTTTTTTTTTTGTGGTGAGTTTTCCCGCCTTGTTATTTTATCCAGATAAGAATATATGAAGGAGCAAATAAAATACTAAAAGGGTGGCAAAGACCCCAGGAAAGTGTGCTTTAACCAAATCAGAAGAGACCGCAAAGATAGCAAGGGGGTAAAATGAAGTTCAGAAAAAAACATTAAAAAAAGAAAACAAATTAAAAAAATATAAAAAAGGGGAAAAATATATATATTAGTATATTAGTATATTAGACTGGTGAATAGAACAGGGTCACCCACATAATTTTGGGAGTATTTTGGTTTCTTAGAAGAAACTACCTCCCAAAATTTTAAAGAATGAAAAACATATACAAGGGTAAACACATGAAGGGATGGAATATGGCTATAAAGATAAAATTTTCTTTTTAATTTCTAACAAAGGAGTTGATAAGGTAAGTTGGTTGGGAGAATAAAGAAAAAGAAAGTGGAGAGAATTTGCTCACGCTAGAAACTAGAACAAGCCTGGTGCTAGATTTAGGGTGTATTTTGATCTATTAGGAGAAGTGGTACCCCAAATTTTTTAGAAGAAAAAACCTATGTGTATACAAAAAATAAAGTTAGAGACAATGAAGGATAAAATATGACTATAACAATGAAGGCTCAAAAAATATTTTTTTAATGAAAGGTATTAAGATAAACAGGTTAAAAAATGTTAAAAGCAGAAAGGGTAAAAGTTAAAAAAAATTAGCAGAAGAATAAAAAATTAAAAGAAATTAATTAATTTTGTAAGACTAAAGATTCATGGGGAGAAAGTGATGAATTCCATGCTTTGCTTTCTCCTCCACTGGAATTCCGCTGTTCTCCTTGCTAATAAACTTGGGCTTGGCTGGATTTCTTGTTGATCTTCTGGGGGAGGGGCCTGTTGTAGTGATTCTCAAGTGTCTTTGCCCCAGGCAGAATTGAACCACCTTTACCAGGGGCCAGGCTAAGTGATCCGCTCGGGTTCACTTTCAGGAGCTTTTGTTCCCTGAACAATTTCATAGAGCTCTGAGGATGAGAATGAATATGGCAGCCTCCCAATCCCCAGCCCAGAGTAGCCAAGAGCTCAGGGCCTCACTCCTCAGTGCACCCTTAGAGAAAAGCACTCAATCACTCCTGTCTCGCTGGCCTTCAGCCACGCTTGGAGAAAAGCAATCACTCCCATCTCCCTGGCCTCCGGCTGTGCTCCAAGCTCACTCAGTCTGTGACCAAGCATCTCTGTCTCTGGCACACAGTTCTGCCTGGAGTCTCCAAACCCCAGAGAAACCTGATCTCTTCCAGGTCAGGGTCTCCCTGGATCTTATGGGGACCACACTCACAGAGCAGTGGTCTGTGCCATGGATTATGGTTCAAGGTAAACCCGAGTTCTGAGGTCACTCCTTGGCTCCATCTTTGTAGCTGGCTTCCCTGCTCTAATACCTGCAAGCTCTACGATACGCAGACACCCCTGATCCTTCTGTGACTCCGCGGGACCTGAGCCCACAGTGTCCCCACGTGGGCTTCAAACCAGGTTAGCCTCTGGAGCAATGTCCCTCAGTGGAGCAGACTTTTAAAAGTCCTGATTTAGTGCTCCTTTGCCCTGCTGCTTGCCAGGAGCTGGCCCCACAGCTAACGGTCTATCTTCCCAACGCTTTGGATTCACTTCCCCGCCGGTCCTACCTTTCAGAAAGTGGTCGATATTCTGTTTCTAGAATTATTGCTCTACTTCTCTTACATCTATTGTTGGGTTTGTAGGTGTTCAGAATAGTTTGATAAACTCTCTAGCTTATCTACTGCTACCTAATGTCATCTCAGCCTGCTACGTCTCCACCATCTTGACTTCTCCCCCTCACTTTTTATTAACAAATGTAAAATATATGGAATATTAGACATTGCTATTCAAGAAATATCTATTAGGCAACTATGTTGCTCCAATTATTCTCTAAGAGGATGGAAATAGGATAGAGAGCAAGACAGACTGGCAAACAGACAACATAGTTAGTAAGAAATCAACAAAAGAAGCACACCGGATACCTACAATCCCACCTCCAATAAGAAAACTGATTCCTTAAGCCAAGCAGCTCTGTCATGATTAGAAGTATCCGTCATTATTCTGAATCACTGAAAACAGAAGATTGCCTTCATTATAACCCAAAGAACCAGTGGGCAGTGGGTCCAGGACATCAGTTCTGTAAGTAACTCCAGCATGTGTGTACTCATTTCCCAAAACTATCAAGGGAGTACTTTGAGTGAGAAATTGGATTTCCCACTTGGGCAGTCATCACAGGGCCTCTCTTCTCTTGGGGAGCACACATACCTCTAGGTGACCCACTGACTTGAAGAGGCCAGGCAGAACTGAACAAAAGCAGCTCAGCTTCTCCTGGGTTTTAAACATTACTCAGAGCCAATGTATGGTGTCTGGGGTCAGTTCTGGAGAAGTTAAGCTTTAAGAGGATACCTAGAGGTCAGCAAAGGACAAATCAGGGCCACTATGGGAAAAGTCAGAGGCCTGCCATGGCAGCACTCCACAAGAAGTCAGATCAAACCAGGCAGGCCCAAGAAAAGA
>RCUC01118653.1:0-51007 GCA_003697995.1 Taxidea taxus jeffersonii
GCACCCACGCCTCTCCGACCTGAATCTCCCCCACTGAAGCAAGGGAAAGGAGACACAGCATACCTCTTCCTGAAATGACATTCCAAGTGTTTTCTTCCTCTTTGGGTGAGGGGGGTGAGTGCAGGGAAGATGGGAGTGTGATGGAGACATGAAATACTATTTCATTTGGCCATTATTTAAAGTATTCTTTTCATCCTAAAACAAGCATGAGATGAGTAGAATAAATTTGTGTGTGGCTTTTCCACTTTATGTTTGCATTAGGCCACTTGGGAACCATGATTCCCTCCAGCCTGGGGCATTGTGGTAACAAAGCCTGAGAAGCCCAGGGAAACCGTGTCAGTAAAACCCTGAACTTTAAGTTCCCTGCTCTACAAGGACACAAATGTGCTGATGATTTAACCAAGTTTTTCACAAAGAGAAGTAAGTCTTTCTAATGAGGTATATAGCTCTATTGACAGACTATCGAGATTCTCTATCCAATCAGTAGCCACTAGGCACATGAGGCTATTTAATTTTAAAATTTAAATCAAATGAAACGACTTAACATAAAACTTCAGTCATAGGGACGCCTGGGTGGCTCAGTTGGTTGGGCCACTGCCTTCGGCTCGGGTCATGATCCCAGGGTCCTAGGATAGAGTCCCACATCTGGCTCCCTGCTGGGCGGGGAGCCTGCTTCTCTCTCTGGCTCTGCCTGCTTGTGTGCTCGTGTTCTCTCTCTCTCTGACAAATAAATAAATAAAATCTTAAAAAAAAAAAAAAACTTCAGTCATAGCAGCCTTATTTCGAGCACTGAACAGCACATGTGGCTAATGCTTATTTAATTGGATAGCACCGACACTGAACATTAACATCATCACAGAGTTCTACTGAACAGAGCTGCCCTTGAGAAAAAGCAACTGAGAATTTTACATCTGCAAAGGTAGTCAGAGTCAAGTCGATCTAATATTGAAAACTAAACAGAAGCATGAAATTAAATTTCATGCTAAAAGACTTGCCCGTGAACTTCCTGATTTGTAGTGTTGTAGGTTGGTAGAGCTACAACAGACCTCAGGGCTAGCCAGTCCCAGTACTTTACCTTACACACATGGAAGCCAAGGTAAAGAAAGGGCAGGTACCCACCTCAAGGCCACACAGTTCAGCATGTGTGCCTTGTTGACACAATCAACACATGATCTAAAGCTACCTTCTTCCTATTTCCTTTATCCAGGGAGTTTTAGGTGAGGAAGGAAAATGTTTTTGAAATAAAAATAACAAATAACCCTATTGGAGACAAGATGAGAATTTAAGAGGCTTTAATCCAGCAATAAATGGAAGCAGGTGCAAATCACTGTAGGAGCTACAAAGGATTAAACGTAATGATTTCTGGCCTCAGGAACTTTATAGTTTCATTAGGAAGCTAAGGCACAGCCACCTTCAGGGAAAACTGAGAACATCCAGTTATAATGAAATGGCCACAAGGGAGTGAAATGGCCACACAGGAAAAAATGGGCACCTCTAGCTGGAGTTGCCAGAAGAAATCAGTGGGTCTGAACAGAGCTGGAAAGTATGGGCCAGTGGACGAGAGCAAAGAGCAGGCCCTGAGAAGAGAATTACATGAAACCAAGAGGCAGGACTCAAACTCTGCAACAAGAGGTGAAGGGGCAGTAAGCAAAGCAGTCTATGTGTGAGAGAGCACTTCCACAGAACACCCTCAGCAACATGTGAAAGAAAATATGCAGGGCCCTTCAGGGGCTCAGAGTGTTAGCCCAGCTCGGGCCACACTGTAAGAAACTGTAAGAACCTACAAAGAACCCATGCAGGTCTCTAGGGAGGAAAAAACAGGACTTATTTAATCTGGTGAGGTAATTTGCATAGATCTACACCTAAGGAATCTTGAAGTCAAATGTCCCATATATCTGCAATGTCAACTCTGTGATGTTTGAAAAATAGATAAATGAGTAACATTCTGAGATCAGTTCATGTGTAAGCCTTGAAATTAAACCTCTCCTGTCAATGTGTATTATAGTTGGGGTGAAGGTGGGGAGAAAGGAAATGCCTTGCTATCAAATTCTAGGATTTTCTTAACCATAAATGAGTAACTCCAAATGAGTGCACTGCTGTACCAAAGGGAAATGGCATATGACATGGCAGGCAGCTTGAAACAACTTCTCTGTATTAACTACATGCTCTCATTTTCTGTAGTCTTGATGCCCTGACATCTGGGACCTCAGAGGGACTGCCCCTCCCAGGGTTTGCCAAGTTGGATATGCAGTACCTGCCAACATGCCTTTGACAGTCAAACCAACCAATCCAAAATCCATTCCTGCAACTGCCTCCTTTTATGGGCTCTCAAATTTGGGACACTATCCTCCTGCTTAAATCACCTGGGGTCAAGGTACTAGACCACTAGGGGCCCCCTCTATAGCCCCAAGCCTGCCAAAATTATTCAAACTCTCCAATCCTAAACCTGCTTAGCTTGCTTACCTTGCCTTGCCCATTCCTTCCTTCAAAAACCAAAACAAAGATGCTCACCCTCAATTCCCCCCTCTCTGCCTGCTCTCTGTGTGCTCTTCAGGTCTCTCTTCATAGCCCTGCTGGCAGGCCATGCCTCCTGTTTCTACTGTACTCCTGGGAGTACAATAAACATCTCTCCCTTCATGGCAACCATTTTCATGTCTGTGTTCCTGTCTTACCACACCTGCTGAAAACAAGTCCAATACACCATTAAAACAACCTTTTAACTACTGTCTATAGAGGGTTCTCAAAGTTATTTGAAGCCCATTCACCAGGCATTTCTACACCAGTCCTCCTTTTCCCCTGTGCAGGGACCTACTTCCAGGGCTGCCACTAAAGTAGCACTTCTACAAAGGGCCATTTGGAAGTTTCAGGGACTCACGTCATTATTGGACTTCTAGCATAAGTCCTCTGTTACTGGTGGATGCTTCCAGTAGTAGGAAATGGAACATGCTCAATGAGGGCAGGGGATTCTGTCTGACTTGCCCACCGCCATATCTCCAGCACCTAGAAAAGTGCCTGAAACACATAGCTGGCATCCAGTAAATGTGTGTAATAAATGAGTGAATTAGACAAGAATAGATACGTACTGATAGACATGGCCTGTGGAGTACAGCTTCAAAAGCAGGAGAATATTGAGACTCCTACATGGTAAGCCACATGGCACTGAGTTAAGAAAATGGGTCCTACAATCAGGCCAGAGGTTAAATCTTGAAAGCTGTGCAATCTTGGACAAGTCACCTACAACAACAAAGACCCTGGTCTTCCATTGATAAAAACTGGGAAGGGAGAATCCACTTCAGAAGGAAAGGACACAGGACAGCCATGCACAACACTTCCATTGTGGTCAAGATGGCAGTGTAAATGCATTTTATGGGGTCTTACACCATCATCCCCCACTACCATTTGAAATACATGGCAATGATAGATGAAATATATTTTTAAGAGAAGAGTAAAATTAACAAGTGAACCTCAGTTAAAAAAAAAAAGTGACTAACATCCCCATGAAGCAGCAACCACAGAAACTCTCAGTGATGCACAAATATGTAGCCACAGGCAAAGGTGTCTGGAGGTCAACTTCAAGGAGTAAAGGAATCCCGCTGGAGATAAAGGCAGACTGAAAGGCCTGCTTGCTTGCTCTCTGGAACCCCAACTTCAGCTGGGCTGGCAGCCTTGATTGCATACCACTTGCTTCACCAGAGCACTGTGAGGTCTCCAGTAGCTCATTACATCTAAACACTGCTGCTTCCTTTAACAAGGCTTCCTTTCCAGATCACCTCTGACTTAACAGGGACAGGCAGCAGGTCTCCCTGCACATGCTCCTTCCAAACTCTCTCATTTCTCTGATTTCTTCCAATGTACTTTATATTTATAAGCTATCTTTACACGATATCCCTTCTGGGATTTAGCATGTCTTAATAATTCTATTTCTTGTAAAGGAAGCCTTTGCCAATTATTTACACCTTGATAAGTATGTACCTCTAAATCCTCATAAACCATCGCTTTATACGGCACAAACTTACAGAAAGTAGCAATGAAGTTACTCAATTTTCAGAATGAACCATACAAATTATAACCTACCTTCTAAAGCCAGAGATGGAAAGAGAACACAAGCATAAATAAAAATAATGCTGGTTCATTATTCATCCATATTTACTATGCAAAATGAAAGTTTTAGGAAGTCTGGAATAATATATATTTGTTCTATTATAAAGGCAAATAATCCTCTGTAGATGATAATGTATCCATTATAACTCCCTCCTTAATCTAGATGTTCTGACATGAGGAGAGAGTATTACAATCTCCTCTGTGGGAGGTACAGAACTACAGTGCCTCTCGCTGATGGGCTTTCCTGCTGCAGGACAAGACTTGCAATTAGTGACAGCAAATGGAATTCTCAAAATACTCCTGGGCTTTACAGGACATCAGGAAACTAACAAAGGACTTAAAAAATAGTAGGAAAGGAAGTAAGAAGGAAGGTGGCAGAAACAAAGTAAGCCAAGCTCAAGAGAATCAATTCAGAGTACCAGAGAACGAATGCCAATTTCACTGCAGGATCTCTAGATGTCTGTGCCCTCCAGACCCCAGTTCCCACCACATGGTAAGTTGGGGGAACTGAACCTGAGCTTTCCTTCATAAACCAGGACCCTCAAATCGAGCCAAAGTGGTCCCAACCAAGAACACTCCCAGCTTCCTGGCAAAAGAAAGACAAACTCTCCAGATAAACACAGGATTAAAAGAGATTAAATCTATGTTCCAATAAATCTCATCTCAAAAATCCCATCACAGACCATGCAAGAAAAGAGGCCATGTGAGACAACAGCATATTGAAGGAAATTGAAGACTTTAGATACTGGAATGATCAGATACAGAATAGGAAACATTACACATTAAATGTTTAAGAACACAAAAGAGGTAAAAAATGAAGGATCAAGAGCCTATCAAAAGCAATAGGCCAAGTGTGAACACGGAACTGAAGGAAGTTAAAACAGGGAATAAAAATCACTGAGATGTAAAACACAACAGAATGGTGGGGTAGCAGATGTGGCCCAAATGAAGGACTTCACACACTGCATGGAAGAAGTGAAGACATTCCCCAGAATGCAACACAAGGAAGCAGGGGAAGAGGGTGAAAGCCAGCTCCAGAGGCATGGAGAACAGATGGAGGTTTAAATAAGAATCCTGGGAAGTACAGCAGAAGGACAGAAAGAGTCAACATTTGAGAAAACAGCAGCTGAGCATTTTACAGAAATGATAAAGGATCTAAATCCAGAAATACAGGAAATGCACAGATACCAAGCAAGACAAGAAATCTTCAACTAGACAGTTTGTGGTAAAGCTACAGAACACCAAAGACTAAGAAAAGGGTTTTAAGGGAAGCCAGAGAGAAGAGGCATTTAAAGGAATGACCAGATGGGGAATAGTGTTTAAAGCTGCTACAGTGGTAAGGAGACACTAGTAAAATGGTAAATGAAAAATGAAAGAATTATGACCCTCAAAAGAAGGGTCATGCCAATGAATTTCACAACTCTGGTGATCCAAAATTCTTAGAATTCCTCAAATTCTTAGAAAAATATATAATTTATCAAATCTGAATCAAGAAAACCTGAACAATCCTAAAATAATTCCAAAATGATTAAAGAAATGGAATGAGTGGTTAAAACCTTCCAATTGAAAACAAAACAAAACAAAGCACACCGGTTTCAGAAGGTTTTTACAGGAAAAACTAAAAACTGCTCTAAGAATAGATCACTCTAATCTTATGCAACCTATTTTATAAAATAGAAAAAGAAATGTTTGACATGAGGTTCTACAACTTCTATAACAGGATCATTCAGAAAGGGAAATTTAGGCCAACCTCAGTTGTGAACTTAGATCCAAAAATGCAAAGTATTAGCCTCCAAAATTCAGAAATATAATTCACCACATTTATATTCATGAAGAATTATACAAGGTTATCTCAGTTAATGCAGAAAAGAATACATGTTTGGAAACTTCAAAACCTATGTATGACTTTTTATAAATCTTACCAAACTAGAAATAGGAGCAAACTTAATCTGATAAGGTGTATCTACTAAAAATTTACAGAAAACTTCATTAACTAAACATCAGGAGGCAGGGGAAGCCCTGAATGATGAAATGCTAACAGAACTCTTTAAATCAGGAGCAGGATGACCAACTTGCTTCTGTCTATTCACCCATGTACTGGAGGGCCAGGCCAACGCCAAAAGACAAGAAAACAGACTAATTGACTAGCTCATCATTATTCACGGACCATCTATCTGTCCACCAAGAAAACAAACAAAAAAATCTGTAGACAAAATGCTGGAATGAAATAAATCATACATACTCACTTAACCAAGCAGTACGGATGGAATAAATTAACGTGAGCTAAATTCAAAAAACATGGATAAATCTCAGAAATACCGTTGAATGTAAACAGCAAGCCACAGGTGATTATGTACCATGTGAGGCCATTTTTATTATATTCAAAACCAAACAAAACTACACAAGGCATTGTTTTGGGATATAAATACTGGGGGTAAAAACCATTTTTAAAGAAGAGGGGTAATGGCATAATGAAGAGGAGTGACTGCCTTCAGAGAAGAAAAAGAATAGGATCAAGGAAAAGCACCCAATTAGCTTCTAGTTCTAAAGGTCTAGTTCTTGAAGCATCATGCTTCAAAACTTGCACATATGTTATAGATTCTTTAGTAAATGTATCAACTGCTACAGAAATAAGATCACTGAAATTAATGGGATAGCTCAAATGATGGTTAGAAACTCCATATGTAAGTGACAGGCTTAATTAAAGCTCCTGTTAAAGACAGCTCCTCTGTACAAATTTCATTCACAGGAGGGTTGCCACAATATACAGTGAATCAATGTCTCTTACTCTGGGGAAGGCATACAGCACTTAAAGGATTAGAGGAAAGGGAAACACAGTCAGTGCCAGCCGTGAGCCAAGTACTGGACGGAAGGTCCTTGGGTATCTGTTTTATTCCACAAACCCAAAAAGTCCATGGAGAGCCTTCTGCCCTGGCCTCTCCCTCCAGCCAGCTCTGCAACAAATAGACATTAGGCCTTCCCTTTACAGTCATAAAATTGATCTCACACCAACCTAAGTACATGAATAATTTCTAGATAACCAACACTTAACTTTCAGAACCTACAATTTAGTTCTACTGGAGCTCTCCAGGTAACAGTAACCTGGCACTTGTCCAATACAATTTGTGGACAAGAAAGACTGTAAGCTTAACTGATCAAGAACCACAGGAAAATACATTGTTCCAACTTTGAAAAGAATATGTAATCACACATGGATACACTGACACATACGAAGATTGCAATCTCACCAGTAGTCAGGAAAATACATATTAAAAACAGGGAGTTTCCAATACATCAGTTTGCACACACACACACAAATCATCTCCAGTGTTGGTTAGGGAAATTTACAGGCAACTTCCTCATAAATTTCCATATAAGTTTATATGATCTTTTCGAAAACAATTTGGCAATACTGGTATTTTAAATGTGGATACATTTCCATCTAATAACTTCGCATCTAGGTAACCATACAGGAAAATTCTCCCATGTTTCAAAAAAAAAATTTACAATCACAAGAATATTCTTTGCAGCATTGTTTGTAAAAGTTGAAGGAAGGAAATACATGCTCATCATTTTTTATGTCCTCAAGTAAAATTAAAGAGTTTAAAATACCACATTTTAAAACAACAAGAATCTTAAAAGCTAAACGAATTTAACAAAAACTTACTTCAAAAAGAAAGAGTATGGAGTCCAGCTCCTCCCTTTGTGACTTATTATTCCCTGGAATATATATAAAAAAAAAAATTAGTTATCATGACAATATGTGAATTTGAGAATCTTAAAAATCATGTTATACTGAAAGCATTTAAACTTCAACATGCACTCATTTATTCAAAAACTACCAGGGGGTAGCACAGAATCTGTGTCAGGAATGTAGACAGACACCCAGGCCACACCGCCTGAGTCCACATCAAGCAGAGCTGCTTCTCGCTAGCCGTTTAAGCACAGCTTCCATGTTTTCCAAGTCACCCTCAGCCTGTGGAAGGCAATGTATTCCTTTCTCAATTAGTTACATACAAGCTCACACTATGAGGGAAGGCACAGCAGAAGCAAAGAAAGAGTTCCAGCTTTTTTGATGTGAAGAGGCACAGAGCAGTCATAACTTTGAAAAGCCATGCATGTCTTCAGGCCATGTGCACTGTCCTTTTGAGGGTGACAATCATAGAAACTACAAAACCTACAGCAGCCAGTTACACTGTCGGGTCTAGGTGCTGTGAAGTTGTGCTAAGTGCTTCCCATTCAGCATCTAACTTAGGAAGCAGCAAACCGTTTCTGGAAAGGGCCGGCAGTCTGTATTTTAGGCTCTATGGGCCCCTCTTGTAATCACCCAAGCAGCCGTGGGAACACATACATGCCCTGGGGATGGCTGTGTCCAACAACTTATTTGTACAAACAAACAACCAGCTGTAAGCTGTGTACTCCTGATCTAATGGAATCCCCACAGCTCTATGAAATAAGAGGGTAACAGCAGCTAATATTTATTGAGCACATACTATGTGCCATACTCTGTCCTGAAATCCCAGGATACATGCTAACCTATTTGATGCCAACAGGAGGAAACAACAGGAGTCAGAGAGAAGTGAAGTAGCTTGCCCAAGAATAAACAGCTGAAAGGACAGGGCCATGATCCAAAGCTACACTATCCTGTCATCTAAATACCGAGTGGATTGTGCAGTGTGACATTATTGGCTTGATTTTTCAAAGAATATTTCATATAAGGGTATAACCATAAACATAATACATTAATAATACATATAGGGGTGCCTGGGTGGCTCAGTCTTTTTAAGCGTCTGCCTTCAGCTCAGATCATGATCCCAGGTTTCTGGGATCAAGCCCCTCATCCAGTTCTCTGCTCGGGAGGAAGCCTGCTTCTCCTTCTCCCACTCCCCCTGCTGTGTTCCCTCTCTCCCTGTGTGTCTATCAAATAAATAAATAAAATCTTTAAAAAATAGTAACACATATAGAAAGAAATGCATGCAGAGAAGGACTGGGGACCTGGGCAAAAATATATGCTTCAGTTTTCATTTCATTTATTTTTTTTTAAGATTTTATTTATTTATTGGACAGAGGGGGAGAGAACACGAGCAGGTAGAGCACCAGGCAGAGGGAGAGGGAGAAGTTGGCTCCCCACTGAGCAGAGAGCTGGAATCTGGGGCTTGATCCCAGGACCCTGGGATCATGACCCAAGCCAAAGGCACACACTTAACCAACTGGGCCAGCCAGGCTCCCCATTTCAAACCCTATAGTGGAGTCTGAATTTTTTTTTATAGTGCACACGTACCACTTTTATGTCTTTCTTTTTAAGTAAATTATTCCTGTGGAATTCATGCCTTCTGCGGCTTTCTCCTTCCATTTTCCCTGTAGCCATTTGTTGTTCAATTAACAGCTATATGAGAGAACGTTCCAAGGAAACAAAGATGCTAACAACCATTGCAATCTCCCAGCATTGCTAAGAGTCTGGTGAGAAAGGAAGCCTAAAAGCATATAACTTGTGGCTAATGAACATACAACGTCAAAAACTTTCTGAACCTTAAAAAAAAAACAAAAAAAACCCCTTTGTATATAAAAAAAAATTATAGAAATGCTTACCTTTTAATTTCAAACTATTTTCCAGTGTTATAAAATTTTCATAGAAGATGAAATATATCTGAGAATAGTTGGTCTCAAAAAACTGTTTAAGATCACTTGCATCCACATTATCTGAAAAGAAAAAGTTACCATTACGACAATAATCTTATACAACTATCGGAATTCACAAACAACCTTTTCAGAAATGAAGGAAAATAAAAAACTAATCACTATGAGACAAAACAGAACAACAAAAATAGTATCCCCATCCATTTGTTCTCCACAAAAGAGATCTCAGCTGGCCTGGGGCCCCTCTTCCACAGGCAGACCCCTCCAGGAGACTGATTCAAGGGCCTAAGAGCCATGGGGGCACAACACTCAAAGAGGAGCTAGGAGGCTAGAGGCTAGTATAGGTCTGGGGAGGAAGAAGATGCCCCCTGTTGGGGGTGGGTAACAGAAGTTCATGGAAGAGGTGGCTTTGATGTAGGCCATAAAGAGGGATGGGTTTGTCCAACTGAAAAACAATTGTGCTGTTGGAGTCATACATGGTCCAGTCTCTCTTCCCCGCAGCTGACCTGAGACCAGCTCAAGAGAACTAGCAGGCACTACCTAGCACACCCACCCACTTCCACCTGGGCCACTGGTCAAAGCCTTCCCTCCAACTCCCAGGAGAGCTGTTCCACTCCTGTTTGGACAGAGGGAGGCCTGCCACATGTTTCCAGAGTTGCTCTGAACAGTGTTTTTCTGTTGTACTAGGGCTGCTCAACCAGGACCGCGGCTAGAAAGGCAGGTTGTTCAGGGAGCTTAGCCCAGCAATAACTGTTGTGGCCCAGCAGCAACACAGCCGCTTCATCCAGGAGCCCAATTATCCCTCATAACTCTGGTTGGAGTACTCAGCCACTGTCAACACACCTTTGCACATTTTCCTTAGCCAACAGGTTGTTTGTACCATTTAGAACAGGGTCCTGACCAAGGTGTTAGCTCTTGGGAAGAATACACTAGTCATCTTGAAAAAATTAAGAACAGCTTCTTTAAATTCTGCAAGGATTACTCAAGAAATAAATGTACAGCTATTCAGTCTATGATAAAGTGGATTCAATTGAATGTTGGGGTCCTAGTACTGTGACTAGATGTGAACACATCCATTACTATATTTAAATTCTATAAACTTAACACTAACGCTGGTGAATCTAAGGAGTTGTTTTCCTCTGAGAACCATATGGTGCTTTTCATAACAAACAAACAAAAAACCTGACCTGATTCTTTGAAATAATGCACAGAAGGTGTTTGTAAAGTCTTATCAGCTGCCAATTTCACATTCTATTTTCTGCCCCCAAATAAGTGCACAGAGCAGTGGAAGTTCCTAATAACTAACAAATTTTACCTGCATGAATGCAGGTAGCAATGAAACTAGTATTATCATTCTTATGAGCTATGTGATCTTGCCAAGGAATCCTTGAGAGCCTTTCACAGAATGGTTCCAAGAAAGGATTCTGTTCATTTTCACTCCAGTATGAACTGCTAGCCCATCTACCACTGTTTCCTCTGAAGCATATTTCACCAGCCAGCTCCTATTGGCACTCACTGGTTGCTGAAACATCACCAGCCTGCCCAGAGACTAGGTCAGTGCCTCTGCTATTGCCCCATCGGCTGGTTCTCCCTGGGTCATAAAACACATCTCACATCACTTCATTCCTGATGGAATCCCTCCCAATGGAATTCTTGACTTAATTCTGAAGGAATGATCCAATTTCTGTTAGAGATACAACCAACCCTACAGAACCCCCAGTCCATCCCATGTGTCATTATGCTGCATCTAGCACAGTATTTATCTAGTTCAATATTTTCTTGAATGAGTTGAATAAAAGAAATAGCCTGTAATATACATGTACATTAACATACATAACACATAACAATGATAGGATAATGGCCACAACGTGCAAACCATTAACTAGATCACATGCCTATAGGAAAAAAACGGCCTCACCCACTTTCAAATCCTGGGGACTATCTAGAAGAGATTTTACCTCTCTGCTGAGGACTCCAGATTTCACCCTGTAAGCTCAACTCTCAAAGCCTGCTGCCAACTGAAATTTCTCCACAGGAGGGTCTACAAGTCTCCTCAAATCAAACATGTCCAAAGGACATGTCCCCTCAAATTCTGTTCTTCCCTCAGGCCTCACCACCGATCCAGCTGCTCGTTGTCCCAGGTTCTTCTCACTCCTTCACAGCCCATCTCCGGGGTGGCAGTTTCAACTCTAATATGCTCCAGCCCTGGGGCTTCCACGCCCTCCACGGCCCTGCTTGGCATATGTCACCATGAATCCTCACCCAGGCGGCAATATGCCCTCTGCCTGGGCTCCTGCTTCTGCTCCTCCCCTCCACTGGCTGTCCTCCACCATTCGGTCAGCAGAAAGACTGAACACTATAAATCAAACCCGGTCCTTCTTCACTCAAAACCTCCCAGTGACCTTCAATAGTACTTACAATCCAAACTCGTGACCACAGCCTACAAGGCCCTATGTAGTTTCCTCCACTCAATGCCAATTTCATTTCACAGCACTCATCCTTCACACCCCACACTCTAGCCACCATGGCTTCTTTCTATTCCCTGAGCTTCTCAAACACATTATCCATTTGAGCCACCTCTAGTATGCTGCCCCTACCCCCAGAGCCCCCCAGAGTTCATTCCTTCTCATCCTTCACAACTGGGATCACACAATACCTCTTCAAAGAAATCTAAACGTGCCCCGTATGTCACGCTTCACATGCCATCCGGTTGCCCTGCCTTCTGCCTTCACAGACTCTTTAATGGCTGGATGCCTGACTGCTCACCAGTGAACAGGCCTTGGACACACAATGTCATAAGCAAGCAAGCAGTTTCCTTGGCATTGAGGATGTGGGTGGACTGACACAGCAAGATGGCACAGTGAGGTTACTGGGTGATCGATGACTCCCTCATCTTCCCTGGGTCTCCGCTGGTCCATCAAGGGTACTCAAATAGAGCAACCTGAACAAAGAGGGTTCGAGTTAAGGTTGGGGAGCACTCATACAGACTGAGGTGCTCTCATGAAACCAAAGTCCAGGTAATAGCCACCTTCCTCCTCAGCCATTCACTATCTTTCTTATGGATGAGGGAATGGATGGGACAGAGCTTCAAGTACTCACCATCAAGACCATTAGATACATTTCAGGTAACCTGATACACAGGGAAACTAAGAGCATAACATGTGTAACATACTCAGTTTTATTTATAAATATGAGGTCTGCTTCCTGGTCTAGGAGTCCTCTTCACATAATTCCTTCCTACTACAGCACTTAAGATTCATTGAAATTGGGACGCCTTGGTGGCTCAGTGGGTTAAAGCCTCTGCCTTCGGCTCAGGTCATGATCTCAGGGTCCTGGGATCGAGCCCGGTGTCGGTATCGGGCTCTCTGCTCAGCAGGGAGCCTGCTTCCCTTCCTCACTCTCTCTGCCTACTTGTGATCTCTGTCTGTTAAATAAATAAATAAAATCTTAAAAAAAAAAAAAAGATTCATTGAAATTCTCTCATTTATTCATTTCCTTCTTCACTATCACTCCACTAACTAGAATGGAAGCTATATAAGGGCAAGAAGCTCATCCGATTTGTTCATGGCTCTATTCCTAGCCCCAGGAACAGAGTTTGGTACCCAAAAGGTACTGAAAGTATATTTGTTAAATGAATAAACAATCAATATTAAATATTTTATAACTCTAATTCAATAGCTGAAAGGACTGATTTGTCTGACTGTTTAAAAGCAAGACTCATTGGTGAATCTTTAAAAGTAAGTCTAGGGACGCCTGGGTGGCTCAGTTGGTTAAGCAGCTGCCTTCGGCTCAGGTCATGATCCCAGCGTCCTGGGATCGAGTCCCACATCGGGCTCCTTGCTGGGTAGGGAGCCTGCTTCTCCCTCTGCCTGCCTCTCTGTCTGCCTGTGCTCGCTCCCTCTCTCTCTCTCTAACAAATAAATAAATAAAATCTTAAAAAAAAAAAAAAGTAAGTCTAGACCTTGGAAAAGGACACTACAGATACTGTAATTTAGCATCCCGCACAAGGGATAACAAGAAAGTAAGAAAGAGTTGATTTTTAACAGGGCTAACTTCAAGAAGCATAGAGACAAGGAGGAAGGCTTCAATCAGACAAAACAATGAACAAAAAAACAAACAAAAACAACTATGACCAGAAACATCCTTAGACAGACTTTCTTTACCCATTCATTTGAACATTACTGAGCCAGTACCCATGCCAACTTGCCTTGAGCCAAGTGCTAGGAAATTCAAAGACAGTAAGACATGGGTTTTGCGGGTACAGAAGGAAACTAGTAACGCAAAAGGCACCATGACCAAAGCTGATGCAGGGCATCAAAGCACGGAGTAGACAAAGCCACTTGGAGAGGGTGGGAAGATTAATTAATGTTATACATTTATGCTTTATAAGACACTTTCAGGAATTTCTTTTATTGGACCCTCACTCACAATCCTGTGAGGTAGATGGGGCAGGTGTGATTGAGATAAAGAAACCACAGGTTCTATGTGACTTGCCCAAGGTACCACAGTCAGAGATGTGGGCAGAACTCCCATCTGGTCTCCCAACTCAAATCTGAACCACACAAAGGTCACAGAGACAAAGGGAAATAAATCAAAACAGAAATCAGGTCAGGAATATATAAAAAATCATCATCATCATCATCTATATATAATTATATATATATATAAATAATCATCACCTTGGGGATGTAAAGGAGAGCCAAATAAAAAAGAGCAGGAAGATAAGTAGACACGTGAGAAATGAGGGGAGTGAGTGGCACTGAAAATGGGAACTGCCAATTTCCCCATGAAGGAGTCCTGAGAAGCAGTCCTAAGAAGCACCACAGCACTCATGGTGAGCAGTAAGCAAAAGAGAGGATGGAAAAGTGCTGAACAACAGAGCCCAGGCCACAAACTGCCTTTGAGGTGGTGATTTTCAGCCTTTGGCACAGACACCAGCACACTGCCTTAACTATTATCACAATGCCCAGAAAAGTGCATTCAAACTAACCACAGAGAAACAACCAGCTGATAGCTTTACAGGGCTAGGGGTCATTCCTGAATTTTTTAAAGAAATCTTTAATTTCTCATTCTCCTTTACCACCAACCAAGAGCCAATATGCTGTTTCTATTATTTTCCCACTTTATCTCAAAAATAATCTATAAATCACACACACCAGCTAAAAACTCTTGTTGACAATTATTTCTCCCTATCTAGCTGAAAGGCAATAGCAAAGGTTGAGGGCAAAACCTCCAGAGCAGACTGCCTGAGCAAAGTCCAGAAGCTACAAGGTCTTGGACAAGTTTTTTTTGTTTGTTTTTCAGTGTTCCAAGATTCACTGTTTTATGCACCACACCCAGTGCTCCATGCAATACGTGCCCTCCTCAACTCCCACCACCAGGCTCTCCCTACCTCCCACTCCCTTCCCCTCCAAATCCCTCAGTTTGTTTCTCAGAGTCCACAGTCTCTCATGGTTCGTCTCTCCCTTTGATTTCCTCCAACTCACTTTTCCCCTCCTTCACCCAGTATCCTCTGTGCTGTTCTTATGCTCCACAAGTGAAACCATATGATAATTCACTCTCTCTGCTTGACTTATTTCACTCAGCATAATCTCTTCCAATCCCATGCATGTTGATACAAAAGTTGGGTATTCATACTTTCTGATGGAGGCATAATACTCCATTTTATATATGGACCACATCTTCTTTATCCATTCATCTGTTGAAGAGCATCTTGGCTCTTTCCACAGTTTGGTGACTCTGGCCATTGCAGCTATGAACACTGGGGTACAGATGGCCCTTCTGCTCACTACATCTGTATCTTTGGGGTAAATAGCTAGTAGTGCAATTGCAGGGTTATAAGGTAGCTCTATTTTAAAATTCTTAATGAATCTCCACAAATGTTTTCCAAAATGGCTGCACCAACTTGCATTCCCACCAACAGTATAAGAGGGTTCCCCTTTCTCCACATCCTCTCCAACACTTGTTGTTTACTATCTTGTTAATTTTGGCCGTTCTAACTGGTGTAAGGTGTTATCACAATGTGGTTTTTTTCTGTGTTTTTTTTTTAATTTTATTTTTTTCAGTGCTCCAAGATTCATTGTTTATGCACCACACCCATGTTCCATGCAATATGGGATGGCTCATCCATCCTCTCACCCCCCACTTCTCCAAAACCCTCAGCTTATTTCTAAGAGTCCACAATCTCTCATGGTTTGTCTCCCCCTCCAATTTCCCCCAACTCACTTCTCTCCATCTCCCCATGTCCTCCGTGTTATTGCTTATGTTCCACAAGTAAGTGAAACCATATGATAATTCACTCTCTCTGCTTGACTTACTTCACTCAGCATAATCTCCTCCAGTCCCATCCATGTTGGGTATTCATCCTTTCTGATGGAGGCATAATACTCCATTGTATACATGGACCACATCTTCTTTATCCATTCATCTGTTGAAGAGCATCTTGGGGACGCCTGGGTGGCTCAGTTGGTTAAGCAGCTGCCTTCGGCTCAGGTCATGATCCCAGCGTCCTGAGATCGAGTTCCACATCGGGCTCCTTGCTCGGCGGGGAGCCTGCTTCTCCCTCCGAGCTCCTCCCTGTCTGCCTGTGCTCACGCTCTCTCTCTCTAACAAATAAATAAATAAACTCTTTAAAAAAAAAAAAAAAGAGCATCTTGGCTCCATCCACAGTTTGGTGACTCTGGCCATTGCTGCTATGAACATTGGGGTACAGATGGCCCTTCTTTTTACTACGCCTATATCTTTGGGGTAAATACCCAGTAGTGCAATTGCACGGTCACAGGGTAGCTCTATTTTTAATTTCTTAAGGAATCTCCACACTGTTTTCCAAAGTGGCTGTACCAACTTGCATTCCCACCAATAGTGTAAGAGGGTTCCCCTTTCTCCACATCCTCTTCAACATTTGTGGTTTTTGGTCATTCTAACTGGTGTAAGGAGGTATCTCAATGTGGTTTTGATTTGAATCTCCCTGATGGATAGTGATCATGAACAGTTTTTCAAGTGTCTGTTAGCCATTTGTATATCTTCTTTGGAGAAGTGTCTGTTCATGTCTTCTGCCCATTTTTTGACATGAGTATCTGTTATGTGTGTGTTGAGTTTGAGGAGTTCTTTATAGATCTTGGATATCAGCCCTTTTTCTGTAGTGTCATTTGCAAATATCTTCTCCCATTCCCTGGACTGTCTCTTTGTTTTGTTGACTGTTTCCTTTGCTGTGCAGAAGCTTTTGATCTTGATGAAGTCCCAAAAATTCTTTTTCCCTTTTGTGTCCTTTGCCTTTGGAGACATGTCTTGAAAGAGGTTGCTGTGGCCAGTGTCGAAATGGTTACTGCCTATGTTCTCCTCTAGGACTTTGACAGATTCCTGCCACATGTTGAGCTCTTTTATCCATCTCGAGTTTATCTTTGTGTATGGTGTAAGAGAATGGTCAAGTTTCATTCTTCTATACATAGCTGTTGGACAAGTTTTTGAAGCACTCTGCCTCAATTACAAAGTCAGAAATGGGGCCAACAATGATTCCTATATCACAGGACTGCTGGGGGGATAAAATGAGCATGTCAGAGTGCAGCCCACATTACACAAATGTTAGTTGTATTATAATTGCCTAGTTTCTGACAAAGGCCATCTCACTAGGTGGGAATAACCAGCTTCACCTACCTGTGAAGCCAGAAAACTCAATGATTCATGAAACTCATACACTTAATGAGACTGGCCTTATTAAATGCACTTGATCCCAATACAGCAATAAGCACTACCAATAAACAAACCTATGAAAGCAGTGGGATTATCCCTCCATTTCCCTTCATATATACTCCTTTTCAATACCATTTCGACTCCTTTTCAATTGATAGGATCATAACAGAGCCTCACAAAAACCTGCTTCAGCAGACCCCCGGAATCACTAAAGGAAGGGGAAGGATCCTTACCCCACTTGGGAGTCCCAGTAGAAACCCTCTGAAGGAACAAGGAGCTCAGTTCAGTTTTTCCCTAGTAGGGAATGACCCCCCCCCTCGCCAGGCCTTCCTATGGTGCTTTTCCTCCTGCTCCACACCTTCCCCCCACCCAGAGAACTAAGAGCCTTCCCAGCCCTGCTACACATCCATGTGTAAATGAAGATAGTATCATTTACTTATTTACTAGTTTACTCAAATTCCCTAGACAATGGCACTGAAAGAATGATACTCAAGATTACAGACTGTTATAGAGAAAAGGGGGAAACAAACATTGAAGGTGAACTTGACAACTTAAAACATAATTTAGAACAGTGAGAACAAGGAAAATAAACTAGTCAGACACAAGACAGAAAACACTGACAAGGATAAATGTCAGCAGAATGCCTGGTTACTTAAAAGCTTAATATGACTCTGGTGATTTCACCTTCTAACAACTGCCTTAGTCCTCTTTCCCTCTGTGGTACTTTGTAAAAATGGCACAAATTCTTCTTTACCTGAAGCCACACCTTTGGGTGACGTACACCCACAAATTATTTGGGGCAACTAGTCCTTAGAAATATGACCCAGTGGTGGCTAGAGAACCTCAGGAAGTTTCTGTTCTAAGGGATATGAGGAAACTCCTATAGCAGAGCTGGACCCAGCCCACAGTGGAGCCAACCCCACATAACTGGCAGCCAGAGGCAGAACCACTCCAACCTATAGAGACTGGTGAGGAAGAAAAACAGACACTTGTTGCCATAAGGCCTATGTAAGCCATGAGGTTTGGGAGGGGCTGTTATTCAACATTATTGTGGAAATGTTGATGGGGAAGAAGAGGTTTGGGAGGGGCTGTTATTCAACATTATTGTGGAAATGTTGATGGGGAAGAAGAAACTCATCACCAAGCACCTTCACTGGCCATGAAAGACAGCAAGCCCATGAAGAGATGACCCCAAGGATAACATTAAAAGGAAAAGCAGAAAAAATGGATCTGAATAACAGACGCTGCCCATTGATACAAACTTTCTGTCAACGGTAATCTATGTGAACAAGGGTGCAGGCAAGACTCCTTTTGCTGACACTGGCCAGCAGATTTTAGAACTTCCTATGTGCAGTATACTGTGCCAAGGGCAGATAAATGACCTGGAGCTTCATACCTGGTAAGGAGGTAAAATCTACTCAGTGAAGTCCTTTCGAGACTCAGCAAGTAATCAGGTCATAAGACAGCAGGTGTGCTGACTGTGCTTCAGTGGTAAATCAACACTTTTATCATCATCATTATTATAAAAGAGAAATATACATCTGCAGAATGCATCTATTTACAGACCTAAAAATATCCCTTGTACCAATTATATGCAAACGCAAAATCCTGGTGTGGATGAAATACTACCTAGCAGAGGAAAGGTTCAGCCCCAGTCCATCAGGTCTGTGAAAGGAGAATGTGGTCAAGGACATGGTGGGAGAAGTCTGGTGGAAAAGGGTGAATCAGGAGTTCGGCCTAGTCATCCCCCAAAGTCAGCTTGCAGGTAAGGACACCTGGCGTGACCCCTACATCCACCCAATACCCCACTATGCAAAATTATTTCCAGAAGTTCTGGAAAGCTATAAGAACTCAAAGAGAAAAGTCCATCTGCAAGCACTCTTTTTCTGACGCCATGGAGACTTCAAATTTCAGAAAAACTCTCTCAAGTGCCATGTTTTCAATCCACATCCACTTTTAGGTATAAACATCATTGGACATATTTGACATGGAATTACTCCTGGAGTCATCCAGAAGTTAAGCAATAAGGTATTGAAGATAACTCTTACTCCACCCCATGCCAACATAAGGAGATCCTCCCCTTCCTCCTGCCCAATACCCCGCCCCTATTCCTCACCTCCCCATAAGATGCCTGACACCAGACTCAGTAAATAGACAACCATTAGGCTAGGCACACATCAGGGATGTCCCCTCTGGCCTTCCACTCTGGTTTCCATCCATGTCCCTAGAAATCCAAGTTTACCACAAGATCCATATCTCTGACTGTCACTTCCACATGGCTCTGCCCATCACCTAAACTCACCCCAGCTTCCTAACCACAATGCTTCCATGCCCTAGATCCAAAAAAGCTTCCCAAAATCTCTCCTGCACCACATCCCTTCTGCTCCACCTAAAACCTGGAGTCCCTTGAAGGGCTGCTTCCCCCTAGACGGTCAGGTAAGGCTTTCCTTATTCCTACACCACATACTGCAGGGCCTAAGACAAGGTCGGCATCCTCCCTACTCCCCACTGCAATATCCAGACCATGGTAGTGCTCCCCTCATGCACACCAACACTTCTTTGCTATTTGCACAACCAGCCTGCATGCTAACTAGCCCACCCGTTCACTCATCCCAGCATGTTCTCAGAAGATTTCAGGGCCTGGCTCACTCTTTCTCTTGTAACTAGCACTGATTTCAGCATTTACAAAGGTCATTCCTGACTTCCAAACCCCAAAGAGGCTGTCCTCCACCCCCTCTCCCACCGTGCATGCCCACAGCACAGCCTAGACCCAGACACTGCTTGTCACCTCCCCACATCTAGGGTCCCAGTTTCGTTCCTCTTGCCTGTCACCATTTCCCCTTCTCCCTGCTCATCCTTCTAGAAAGCGAATTCCAACTCTTCAATCCTACCAGGTCCTTGAACCCAAAAACCCCACCATCTGTCGCTATCTATATAGGCTCCTTAAGTCTTCAGTTCTTTTTCCCCCTATTTGGTTTCCACAGCCCATCCTTTTAATCAGCCCTTGCACACTGACCACCCCTAAATGCCCTCCCTTTCCCCTTTCCATATTCACTCAAGAGAACCCCAGTCTCAGTTTTGATCTTGAATCAACTGAATGTACTTATGTGCATACAGGCCATATGCTAGACATAAAAAAAGGATTTTTAAAATTGTTTTAAATACTTAATACATAAGTTAGAGAATAAGTTTCTAAATATGTAACTTGTGATATATAATAAAATAAAAATAAACACTTTAAACCCACCCAACCAAGCAAGCAACCAAGCAAATCAGGCTTTCACCCCACCATTCAAGTGAGCCCCATCCACACTGTTCATCCAATTTGCAGTCCTCTCCAGGGCCAACAGCAGATACATATGTGCCTGTACGCCCAAGCACCACCAGGCCAGCCCAAGAGAAGGAAAAGGCCCCTAGAGCCCTAGCATAATGATTCTGGAAGCATACTGGGGCCAAAACTGTATATTCCTTCTTGCAAAAAGTGAACCTAACTCATCTTTTAGCTTTGCTGATAGTTTTGTTTCTTGTCTACATTATAGCCATGTTGTATATACCAGTTAGAGTGCAAAATTTTAAATTATTCCCTAAAAATATACATGTATTGAAAATTTTACCATAATTGGTGATTTATTTCCATAGATACATAGAGCATTTCAACTACAAAGTAAGAGTGGCCTAGAGAGACACTATTGGTTTCCCTCCAGCCCCCCACCCCACCCATTCCCACAGTCAGACCTTTCCTCTTCCTAATAGACCCCCTATCTGTTCAGAGCTCATCCTCCCCCCACTAAGTCATGTCCTTCAGAGAGGCTGGCCTATCCCTGGCCCTAGGGGGTAGAAGGGCGGGAGACCTGATGCTGCTGAGCCAATTACAGTGCAACACACCCCTTGCCTGTGATAGGTTTAGGCTCAAGCCTATGACCCAACACTGTTCAATAAGAAATGGGAGGAATTCTGATGAAGATGTCTGGAAAACATTCATTGTTTTTAAGAGACACAAAGCATTTCCTCTTTTTCTGCCTCCGGATGTTGTTCTATCTGGGCTCAATGCTTGTAAGGGCTGTAGGCATTTTGTCACCTTGAGGACAAGCCTGCCACACTGAGGACCCTAAGGATGGCAAGGCAGGAAGGCAGAGAGGGTCTGGGCTGTTAACATCAAAGAACTGCTGAATGAATTAGCTGGCTCAGGGCTCACCCTGCCTTGGGCTGCTTTATAGGAGGAAAAAAAATTCTTATCATTTTTATTTGGGTTTTCTGTTTCCTGCATCCAAAAACATTCTTGTAAATACCGAAATAAAATCTGACAGTTGAACAGGAAACAATTATCAGTATGACTGAAGAGGTTGTAAAAGATATCCATCCTGGGGCGCCTGGGGGGCTCAGTGGGTTAAGCCTCTGCCTTCGGCTCAGGTCATGGTCTCAGGGTCCTGGGATGGAGCCCTGCATTAGGCTGTCTGCTCAGCGGGCGCGTGCTTCTTCCTTTCTTTCTCTGCCTGCCTCTCTGCCTACTTGTGACCTCTGTCTGTCAAGTAAATAAATAAAATCTTAAAAAAAAAGATATCTATCCAATTAAAATGGATTATTTTCATTTCTTTATACTTAGAAGATAACTAGATGTAGAAAGTAAAATTCTTACAAGTCAGGAAGATATTTACACTTTGTTATCCAGGACTGACAATCCCCATGTAAAAGTAATTCTATATAAAGATGTAACCCAATTACCTAGTACTAATGTTTTAAAAAGTAGAGCTATGTTATTTAAATATTTTGACATATATTTCTCAAATACAGGATCCTAAGAGTTTTTTGTTTTTTTTAAAGATTCCACTTATTCATTTGACAGACAGAGATCACAAGTAGGCAGAGAGGCAGAGAGAGAGGAGGAAGCAGGCTGTCCGCAGAGCAGAGAGCCCAATATGGGGCTCGATCCCACGACCCTGGGATCATGACCCAAGCTGAAGGCAGCGGCCTTAACCCACTGAGCCACCCAGGCGTCCCCTAAGAGTTTTTTTTAACCAATATGAAGTACCAATATAACAAAACATAAATATATACCAATGACATACAATGTGTAAATCAAATGTGCTTCATATACATTTTAATATATCTATTCCTTCAGTAGGATCAAGTTTCATCACACTTTTTAAGTCATTGCAAAATTGCTTCTACTTTTCTTGATCTGAATTGGGGCTAGCCTATATTACGTCAAAACCACTCATCGGGGAGCCACTGATAGAAATAAAACAGATAAAGCAGGAGCTAGCTGGTAACCTCTACCTGCACCCATCTCCAACAACTAAGGAAGCAGAAAACTGGTGATGAGGGCAGAGAGAGCCATCTTACTAACGTCAAATAATTGTTAATAATTATAGTAATGGTTACAAAAGCGCTTTGATTATATTAACTTAATTAATATTAAGTAGTAATATTAGCCATAGGAAGTAGCCATAGGAAGCAGGCATCATCCTTATGGCCACTGGAAGGTCAGAGAGGTTAGCTCATTGCCAGACTCGAACCCAAGCAGTCAGACTCCCATACTGCTCTCCTAAACCATTATTAACAGGAAGTGATCAAGGAGGTACAGTGAAGCATAACTGGGCAATGATTTTTTTTTAAATATTTTATTGGAGGAGGGGAAGAAGGAGAGGGAGGGGGGAAGAAAACTCCCTGCTGAGCAGGGAGTCTGACACAGGGCTGGAACCCAGAACTCTGAGATCATAATCTGAGCTGAAGTCAGATGCTTAACCAACTAACCCACCCAGGTACCCTGAAAACATGACTTTTTTAAAGCACATAGATCTGGTAGAAGTCACAGAACTAAAGAGTTACTAAATCTAAAAGTGGACTGACACAGAAGTTGGTTTATTTAGGACACCAAAGTCAACCTGCACGTGGAATGACCTTCCTCCTGGACAGGTTAAAAAGGTGGTCTTTCTATGAAGTTACCTCAGCAAAGGCTGAAATGGCCTTCCCCAAAGGCTTCTCTTTACCTCTGGAAATCCATCACAATGTCCCCCAACCTGCCAGCAGCTAACACGGCCCACTGTATTCCTTACACAAGAAACCAAAGGCCTCTGGTCACCAGGCAGCCTCTTCTCACTTACTGGTGTGGAAAAATGTCCAAGGAATGTGAAGTCAAAAGTCTAGGGTTAGACCATGCATACTATTCATGTAAAACTATGTTTCTGTGTGCTGCACACCCAAGACAGACATGGACAAAGAAGGAGAGAGACAGAGAGAGAAGAAGATGCACATAAGCAAGAACAAGCATAGAAAACATGCTTACTAAATTTGGAACAATGGACATTAGGAGATTGCAGAATTTGAAGAGCTTTCTCATAATTCAATTATTTTTTGCTTACTTGTATCATATAAAATAATTGTATCAATTATTTTTTACTTACTTGTTTATAATGAATACATTAAATTTAATAACCCAAAACCCTATGTACAACATGGATGGACCTTGAAGGCTTTATGCTAAGTGCAGTAAGTCAGACAGAGAAAGATAAATATATACTCAATGATCTCACCTGTACATGGAGTAGAAAGAAAGAAAGGCCTTATTGGAAAAGAAATCAGACTTGCTGTTCCCAGAATAGAAAGAAAAAAGAAAGAGAAAAGACAAGATGAGACGAGACAAGACTCATTGGAAAAGAAATAAGACTTGCTGTTACCAGAGAGGGGAGGTAGGGTGGGAGGGGGAACTAAAGGAAAGGAAAAAAATATATATATATTTTTTCATTTTGGAAAAATAAAAATAGCTGCCAGTGTGTTTTGGAGGATCTTTTTCAGATATTTTTCAAAGCCTGAGTATTTACTATAAAAAAGAAAAGAACTCAGTAAACATGACACCAGACTATAATGTTCTCCAAACTTATCTTACTCTCCAACTTTGACGTACACTCAAGACCCATACAATATATTAAATAGTATTTTCACCAAGACCAAAATGCCCCCAAAGAGCAAATTACTTAAATTTCTTCTGTCCAACACTGTAATTAAAAAAGTTATTCTATAATAATACACACGTTGTAGATAATGCCCTGTAATGACCTCGTTTGCTGTCTTTAGGGATAGCTGTGTTTCTCTAATTGCCATTTACCAGAAAGTGTAGAAAAATAACAGAGTCAGGCAGAAAGAAATTATCTCTGCCCAGACACCCAATAACTTGCACCGACTTACGGGCAAGCACATGTGTGATACCCCTGCATGGAAAAGGTGATGACATTTTCAATCATGATAAGGTTCATTTACAAGACCTGGTGGCCATAGCACACATTTGGTCACGTTTCTTCATTCTGTGTAAACCTAGTACCAACAAGCAGCCGCCAGAACAGAATCTCCACTGGGGATTCCATCAGCTAGCAACAGTGGTTTATAAAAATCAGGTCTTTTCAGGTTACACTGAGCCAGAGATCAAGACTCCTTCAGGTCTTCCCACTAAGAAACACAATATAAAGTATAAATGGGGCCCTAATTTAGGGGGCTCCTGAAATGAAGCTAATCATTTATATAGATTTTCTTTGCAATCATTTATATAGATGAATTAATACTACCCTGACCAACCAACATTTTCCTGTGCTCATACTTTCTTAGCAGCTGGCATATCTATCTCCATTTTTGGTCAACATCAGGGGGAACTTTTTTTTTTTTTTAAGAGGGAGAGAGAGAGTGCGAGCTAAGGGGAAGAAGAGAGTGGGAGGAGAGTTAGAGGGAGAGGGAGAGATAGAAACTTATGCAGGTTCCATGCCAGCCAGCACAGAGCCTGACGTGGGGCTCAATCTCACAACCCTGAGATCATGACCTAAGCCAAAATCAAGTCAGATGCTTAACTGACTGAGCCACCCAGGCATTCCAGGAGTACTCTGACTATGGCTGCTTCTTGCCTCTTACTGAAATTTGGGGTAACATAGCAAGCCTACCTCCACACTGTGACAAGCCTGGGCTGCTGTGTGGGCCATGTTACACGGCCCATGGCAATCTAGCTTTCCTGTCCCATGGGCTGCAGCCAGCCTGTCTTCTCATCACTGCTCACTGCCACAATAAGGACAGACACAGGCCATATGTGCCCACCTTCTGCAAAACCTGCTCTTGCCATGGCTTCCACAGCTACTCACTTCTCTTCTCCAGCATGACCTCTTTCTCTGACCTCTTTGCTTTTCTGTCTCCAGTCACTGCTCAGTACTGGGGCCAAAGACCACACTTTTTATAAAGCAAGCCAAAAGAAAAGAAAGGCTTTCTTTACAAAGAAAGATCCTGAAGGTCAACTCAGATTACTCCCCAGCTCATCCTTCCCCTGGGGCTCCTCATCTCACCTTAGGAAAAAAAATCCCAAGTCCTCAGTGAGACCTACAAGCCCCACCTGGTCCTACCCTTTCCTCCCTCACCCCCAACTCCTCCAAACTCTATTGACTTCCATTAGATTCTCAAGCCTATTGATGACTCAGAGTCTTTGCACTTATTGTTCCATTTGTTTGGAATACTAATCCCATAAATAATTGCCAAGCTGTTCCCTGCTTAACCCAGATCTTGACTCTAAACCCCTTTTCAGAGAGGCCTTCCCTGACCCTGCTGTCTAGACCAGCATACACACCCCTATCAAGCTTCATTTTTCTATAATCATTATGTGAAATGATACATTTACTTGCTTTTTGTTTATTGTCCATTTGCCCTAATAGAATAAAAACCTTCTGAAACTGGAGCTTCATTTGGCATACAGCAAGCCCTCAGTATCTACTTGTGAAATGACTTCAAAAAGAATGTACACTGTCTAATATAGAACTCAAAGGGTGGCAAATCCATTTATTAAAAGGGTAAACCTTACTTCCCTCAAATTAGATGAATCCTCAAATGTAACTCCCACAGTCTTATGTAGGACTTAGAAAATGTGGGGCGCCTGGGTGGCTCAGTGGTTAAGCCTCTGCCTTCAGCTCAGGTCATGGTCTCAGGGTCCTGGGATGGAGCCCCACATCCGGCCCTCTGCTCAGCAGGGAGCCTGCTTCTCTGCCTCTCTCTCTGCCTGCCTCTCTGCCTACTTGTGATCTCTGTCTGTCAAGTAAATAAATAAAATCTTAAAAAAAAAAAAAAAAGAAAAGAAAAGAAAATGTCATGTAAGGTTTTCTCAATGACCTAGGATTATCAACACAAAAGTCAATGCTCTCGTGATACACGTGGGCATAAGCAGAGATATGAGCAGTACTGTTTTGTGTGGGAATGTATCAGAATACCTTTGCAGAACTACTTTCTCAGAAATATCTGAGCCGGAATGAGATTCAGTCTCTAGGAACAGGGTAAATAATAACCAGGCCAGCCAATCAGAGTACCCCATCTCCTACAAGAACAGGTCCATGACCCATGGAAAGCCAATCAGCATGGTCTCAAGAACTGGGGCCCTAGAGAGGCCACACTCTTCTCAAGGGTCACTGGCTTTCAAGGGCCATCTCTCCTGCACCTGGCAGAGTCAGCCTGACAATGAAGAAGCACAGAAAAGAAACACACACGGAACCAAAGTGGAAAGGAGTATTTTTCACCAAGAGGGAGGCCAAAAAAGAGAGTGGACATGAAATTGGGTGAGTGTCCTGGACTCCACTTACATCCCTGCCAACAGTCATACATACTTAAAGCCAAAGGTTCTCCTACACTAGTCGTGTGTATAATTAAATCCCCCCCTTTTAAAATTAGACTTTCTGCTGCTTGCAACCAAGAGTCCTGACTCTTACAAATATGTTCAACATATACAGCTGACCCTTGAACAATGCAGGGATTACTCCCTGCATGTAACTTTTGGCTCCCCCAAAACTTAACTCATAACAGCCTGTACACCAGAAGCCTCACCGATAACATAAACAATTAACACATATTTTGTATACATATAATATGCACATGGTATGCTGTATTCTTACAATAAGGTAAGCTAAAGAAAAGAACATAAAGAAAATCATAAGGAAGATAAAATACATTTATAGTCCTGTACTGTTATTATTTAAAAAAACAATCCACATATAAGTGGACCCATGTAGTTCAAACCCGTTGTTGAAGGGTCAACTATACTATCACTCTGGTGGAGCAGAATGATTTTTTTTTTTAAAATGAAGGTAGGTTTCCCTTTTTTTTAATTTATTTTTTTTAAAAGATTTTATTTATTTATTTGTCAGATAGAGAGCGCAGAAGCGAGCACAGGCAGACAGAGTGGCAGGCAGAGGCAGAGGGAGAAGCAGGCTCACTGCTGAGCAAGGAGCCCGATGTGGGACTCGATCCCAGGATGCTGGGATCATGACCTGAGCCGAAGGCAGCCGCTTAACCAACTGAGCCACCCAGGCATCCTGAGCAGAATGATTTTAAAAAGAAAAAAAAAAAAAACAAAAAAACCCCAGCTGGTTAAACACACACACGAATGGCTGCCAGGGGCTGGAGGGAGGAGGGAACAAGAGACTGCTTCATGGATACAGGGTTTTCTGTTGGAGTGATGAAAATGTTCTGGAACTAGATACAGGTGTGATGATTGCACAGCACTGTAAATGTTCTAACTGAGACTGAATTGTTCACTTTATTTTTTTTTTAAAGATTTTATTTATTTATTTGACAGACAGAGATCACAAGTCAGCAGAGAGGTAGGCAGAGAGAGAGGAGGAAGCAGACTCCCTGCCGAGCAGAGAGCTGGATTCTGGGGCTCGATCCCAGGACCCTGGGATCATGACCCAGCCAAAGGCAGAGGCTTTAACCCACTGAGCCACCCAGGCGCCCCTGAATTGTTCACTTTAAAATGGATAATTTTACATTATGTGAAATTTACCTCAATAAACAAAATTTTAAATGTGAAAACAATTCTGCAATGCATTTCTTTTTTTTTTTAATTAAGATTTTTTTTTACTCATTTATGCAATGCATTTCTTAATCGCCTTTAAGTATGCCTATCATCATTTCCAAGAAAAGGAAATTAAGTCAAATGATTATGTACATTTTTAAGACCATTAGCACATACCAAAAATTACTTTCCGGAGAGATCATACCAAATTAGAATCCTATCAAAGGTGTATTGGAAAGCAAACACAGATAACCAGGAGGAATCATTAAGGGAAAAAAAACAAACACAACAGCAACTTTACTAAAATAATAAGTAAATACATTTTTATTTGTAACCTTATATATCGTAGATAACTGAAGTGACATTTAAAACACTGGTTCTTGGGGCACCTGGGTGGCTCAGTTGGTTAAGCCTCTGCCTTCAGCTCAGGTCATGATCTCAGGGTCCTGGGATCCAGCTGTGTATCAGGCTCTCTGCTCAGCAGGGAGCCTGCTTCCCCCCTCCCTCTCTACCTGCCTCTCTGCCTACTTCTGATCTCTCTGTCAAAGAAATAAAGTCTTAAAAAAAAAAACACAGGTTCCTGTCATTTCTTCATTTGTGACACATATATGTATATTTTAAACATATGTTCTAATTTTTCCTGTTAATAAATAGGGGCCCTCTATGTACTGAAGATATAACTATATCCTGTCCTATACATTTTAAATATTTTTCCATTTGATTATTTACTTTTTTTACTTCAGTTAAAATGATGTGTCTGCTTGTGTACATATTTATTTAAGGTGCAGAATGAGAGGGTTGGAACCATTCTCTCCAAAATAAACAGCTGCAAATATGACGCACGCATGCACACACACACACACACACAAGATGATATTTTACTTCTACCCCAAAGTTCAGCGTAAGCTCTACCACATCAAGCCTAATTAATCCAAACACATCCTTCTCTTATCAAACATAAAATCCATGGAAAATATAGGTCTACACTGTTTGTCTCAGAAATACTGACCATACAGAAACAAAACACATTAATCCCTTTCAAAAGTTGTAAAGAAGCAATATATGTCATCTATTCCCCTCTCTTCCATGCTGTCTTAAAAATACTATCAAAGATCTCACTGAAAGAATTTTTATTAGTTGGCACCATTCCTTTTGGGGATATACCAACTCAGTTTTGGTTTCTGTATATTTAAAATTTACAACAGTGTCTGCAATTTTGTTTCCATGAAAGAAGCCTCACCCAAGGCTATCCCTCCCAAAGCCCTCTGGTCCAGGGCCCCTCTCCCCCGACCTCCTTGCCCAACCTCTTCTCCCTTTTGTCCACACAAGTAGTCCTTTCTTACAGCTGTTCTCCTTGGGATCAAAGGGGTGGGTGTGATAATGAGTGCATGTACACAAGGGAGAAGGTCAGGGGACTCTTTCAGGAGACCTTAATTCTCAGTCTCAAATCATTACCATAATGATAGGAACATCTGGCTAGTGAGAATCATCTTTGGGGCAGGAAGGCTTTTAGAAATTTTTCAGAACATAAGGTAGCTGTTACTCCCCCAGGAACTTACATCTGTCTATTTGGAAATCACATTTTGTGGTTTGCTTTTTAAACAGTTGTTAATTCTAATTGGATTGCAAGCTCTGGCAACCCCAACACTGTGTGTAGCGCCTGGTACATATTCTATCTGAATAAAAAATAACTGCTAAATGAACAATAGGACTCTCCAGCCAGCTGTCTGGGTTCAAATCCTCCCTCTGTCACATACCAGCTGTGTAACCTTGAACCAGATTCTTAACCGTTCTGTCCCTCATCTGTAAAATGAGGAGAATAATATTATCTATCCCATTTGGGAGGATTACATGAGTTAATTCACAGAAGAGTATTTCTGGCAGTGAGTGGCACATAGAAAGTGTGATTAAATGCTAATTATTATGAATACAAATAAGGAAGAATGTTTCCAGAAGGAATCAAGATGAACAAGAAGTTCTTCATGTTCTCAATGCATTTATCATCTAGGACAGGAGATTCAGCATATACAAGGCCAAAGCCATAAACGCCAAATGTGAAATTCAAAAGGCTACGAGAATTCTGAGGAAGTATCATCTCAGGGCAGATGGGTAGGGAAAGTTTTTGTGGACGATGTAGCATGCTCATGCTGTCTCCTAGAAGGGTTTTTAGATGGTAGGATGGGCAACACCTTCTGGGGAAAAAGGACGATGTGTCAGTTTGAACTACCTGAGAAGTAGACACTAAGGATTACATGTGGAGGAGATTTATTGGGGAAACTGTCTGTGAAGGAAGGGAAGAGACCTGAGAAGACATGGGGAGGCTTAACCACAGTGCAGGTCTGACCCCCTGTGAAGGAGACAGGGAAGGAAGGAGGGCTGGAAGGAAGGATCTCAGACTCCAACTCAGTCCTAAGAAGGTCTTGATCAACCCATGGGGAGTCCTCAAGCCAGAGTCATCCTTCAGAGGCATCTGGATCTTGCATGAGTGGACCACAGTAGTATTCCCACTTGCTCAGTAACTGCAAGTAGCCCAAGAGAAGCTCAGCTTTGGCTAAGAAGTGGTGGTGAATCCAGAGGGCATCAGCCAGAGCCATCAGTCAGTCATGACCCTCACAGCAGAGGCCTGAGTGGCATATTCTCATGGCTCCCACAGTGGGACACAAGCAGTGTCACTATTACCTATGTATCCTTCAAACCGTGGTTGAAGTTCGGTGAGTATGTGCCATCACTTAAAATCAAACACAAGACAATATCAAAGGGCTCCTTACCTTTTTAAGCTAAACCACAGTTGCAAGAGCAAAATGACATTTTTACTACTGAAAATTACAACTACTTTGAAAATATCTTTCAGATATGGTTTCAGTTGGTAAAATAATATAAAAGACATAAAAATGGTTGTGAAATATCTCTTTTATAAAAATCACAGTTAAAAACTTGAAATGGGCATTCAGAACTAAGTCAGAAACAAAGCTTGACTAAAAATCTAAAAGGTTAAGTCCTTTCTGAACTGGTAGGTTAAGGCAGCACATTGGTCCAATGAGAAAATGAGAAAACATATTGCAAAAGGGCAAGGTGCCACGCAAATACGTACAATCACATTATATCTTATGTGAGGTTAAGTGGCATTCAAGGCAAAAATGGAGATCAAAATTACCCCTAACCACTAGAGCCACACCCAATAGGACAGATGGTCCCACAGATGAGAGGCATGAAGGAATGAAGACCACTGAGAACACAGCACTTCCCTGGGCCCACCTGCTGCCACTCTGGGGCACATGATCACCAAGTGGAAGGCCAGACAACATGTGTACTCCCTAACTGTCCTCGTTTTATAAATATACATTTCCTAGCTTCTCTCCAAGTACTGAATGCATAAGTTAGATGCATTTTGAGGGCTCTCCCCAAGGAATCACAATAACAAGTCATACAGATTACAGTATTTCCTTTAAGGGGATTCATGGCACAGAAGAGGGAACAAGACATCCTCAGTTCCTATCACTACACCAGCAAGAAAACTGACTCAGCACTTGAGTCTACTTCTTACCTTCACAGAGAAAACATAATCCATGGCATGAGAGCTCCCTCCACATCTAGGACCCCATTCTTAGTTCCTCCAAGTGGCCTTAGAGGAAGCAGTCCCTCTTGTCAAGCCTGATCTCCTGCTTGACGGCCCTGATCCCACTGAATACCCCACCTTTCTCCACTTGTATTCCCTTTATCTGCACTGCTTCTTCAATTTTGTTCATTTATTAGTTCCTTCTTCTATGTATATATAAACTCAAATTTGCTCAGCTCTTAAAAAATAGAAAAAGTATATCCACACATAAAAACCCACCCACCCATCCTTGACCTGGGATTTCCTCCCTCTCTTTCTAACATATTAATCTGTATTCTTTCCATTTCAAGACCCAGAACTATGACTCAAGCTAGCTAAAGCAAAAACAGGTTGTTACTGGAACCTGGAACAAAGAAGCTCAGGGGTAGAGATGGCACAGACACGGCCAAACCCCTCAGCTCAGATAGGGTCTGGTGTGCTCTTCTCACCCTCCATCTCTCTGCCTGGCTTCCCTCTGATTATGAATTCCATTTGAGGTAGGTTCCCTCCACACTGGGGAAAGATGAATGCTGGCAGGCCATGCTATACTCTCAGGGTTTGCAATCCAAAAGCTTGGGAGCTCTCATTCTCCTGGCACTCATGTTTCAAATCTAAGCGAGTCTGAGACTCTCAGGCCATTCACCAAGGGGACACATTTGATTTGGCCCCTAGTCTCCACTTATGTCTTCCTGGTTCCCAACAACTACCCCCACCGCAGGATGAAAGCCACTGGACACTTAACTCCATGGTGGCCACACAATTACCTTCACATAAGTTCCTCTCTCTGCAGTCCCCTCATTCCCAACTTGTCTCCCAGGGAAACCCCACATCTGTCATTCCAAACCCACCCCAGACCGCATCTCATTTAGGAAGCACTGGCAACCTCTCCAAAAAGCATAGATCCTTTCTGCCTTATTAATATCTGAATAAACAGATAGGGCTTCTGCCTTATTAATATCTGAATAAACAGCCCTCCTCAGCAGACAGACAGACACACACACACACTCATACACTCTGGAAAAAAATGTCTATGAAACTAATTTTTTTTTTAATCTGAAGACAGCATAGTTGTCTACCACATTTATATATTATTAATTTTAAAACAGTACAATACCACAGTCCTCCTTTAAAATATAATTTTAAATTTTAAATGGAATCAATTTGCTATTTCGAAACTCAATTTTTTAAAATAAACAATTCACTACAGTTTTATCTAGGGAAAGATCAGTACTCTAAACAGCCAGTAAAAGTATTCATGCTCAACTGCAAATAAAAGTTTACATCCAAGGATTCTGGACCTATCAATTAGCTCTCTTCCCAGAATAAAAGGAGGAAGTCAGCCTTTTTCAGTTGTCCTACACAAAACATCTGAGCTCCATCGGACTTTTATCCTTGGTCTGCACTTCTCTCATCAGAAGTCCAGATATCCCCAAGCCCTAGAGGCAGGGATTGGTATATCTGAAATACACATATCTGTGTCCAAAACTCACCTCACATTCCAGAGGTTAACAGATATAAAACATTAGTAACTGATGAGAAATTAGCAAAGGGGGGTGCCTGGGTGGTTCAGTGGGTTAAAGCCTCTGCTTTCAGCTTGGGTCATGATCCCAGCATCCTGGGATCGAGCCCCACGCCCCGCATCATCGAGCTCTCTGCTCAGTGGAGAGCCTGCTCCCCTTCTTCTCTGCCTGCCTCTCTGTCTACTTGTAATCTCTGTCAAATAAATAAATAAAATCTTTAAAAAAAAAAAAAAAAGAAAGAAAGAAATTAGCAAAGGAAGCATTTCGGCAAGATGACTTCGCTTCAAACAAGATTTGAAGGTTTGAAACAAGAGACCAAACAAAGACTGCCTGAAGAGGCTGAAATTACACCTCAGGCTTTGCTCTGGTTGTAGAATGTCCTTTGGCACTAACATCCATGCAAATATTTTACGACCTGTTAGGCCTGCCAAGGGCACAGAGAGGCCAATGAACAGGAAAACATAAAAGGAGTCTTTTTATCTTCTGCCATGCTGAAATCAAATATAGGCTCAAGTCTCCCTAGAAGAAACTAGTAAAACAGACCAGGAAAAGAGCAGCAAAGTCAAAGCAACATTTTTGGGAGACATGCAAAAATACTAGGGCTTTCGTTTATATATCAACATTCACTGTGGTGGGTAAATATATTTTCTGATATGTAAATATTTTTGAGTCAGATAACTAGCAGAAACACAACAGGGCCTTTAGAATCAGGAATCCCAGCTCTGCCACTTACCGACTGGGTGCTGACAAACAAGTAGTTAACCTCGCTTAGTGAGCCTCAGTTTCTGCTTCTACAGATTGAGGGTAGGAAGGAACACTCCCTGCATCAGAGGTTGTGGTAAGATATGATGGAACCATGATGAAAGTAAACCACCTTATCATAGCTTTCTATCCTACTGTTAAGTTCCAGACCCCTTGTCCAACGACCTCCTAGACATTTCCACTTCGATCTTACCCTTTTCTCAAACTCAACACCTCTTAACACCTAATTCATCTTCCCCTATCATTAGCCAGGTTCTCCTCCAACACCTCTGGCTCTCCTACCTGACACTCCCATTCTCCAAAGTGCCTAAAGCCAATTATCAAATTACACAAATGAGTTTATTGCTAGTCGGATTGCAGTGTACATGGTAGTCTCAATCCTTGCTGCTAGCAGGCTCACTGGGAGCAACACTTAGGAAAGATCATGGTAAGTTGAGTCATAAACATGTTCAAACCAAGCAATTTGACTTCAATGAAATCTGTCCTAAGGAAATAATGTAAAATAGAGAAAAAGCTGCTTCCCAACATGTTTAGAGCAGTATTATTTAGATCAGAGAAAAAAAAAAACAAAGAAAAAGGGAAAGGAAGGAAACAATTTAACCATCCAGGAAATGGTAAGCTAACTTACAGTACACAGTTTCAACAAATGTTTGTAATTAATAAAAATGAGAGGAAAATGCTAATAATAAAATAAGTTTAAATGGCAACATTTAAAATTTAAGTGAACTTGTCTCTACCTAAAGGAACAGATGCTTGAAAGGAAATATCCCCAAATGTTCCATTTTACTCTGTCAATATATAGAGAGCATTTGTGAGAGACTGTTCTCTCCTCACTGGTTCCAAATATTTGCCCCAAGCCCTGATGTCACTTGATTTGCCTTGACTATGGCCTCTTACTCCAGATCTCTTCTGCTTCAAACTGATCAGTCCTCTCCTGGCTTCTACAAACCTGTTTCATTACTTCACTGAGATAATCACTAGTTCCCCCTGCATTGGTCCTTTGAAATTCTACCCCTCCTCTCCATTCATGGAGCATCTTATTTCAGACCCTTGTCATTTGTCTCTTCCTTTCCTGCCAGCAGTGTCACCCCTCCCATCATCCCCCAATCCATTTTCCTGGCCCTGCAGACAGGCAGGCAACTCTCAAGTCTTATCATCTGACCTACTACGAGTTCTTCAAGAGGGCCTCTCACCTGCAAGGTAAGGTAGGAGCTTCCAACTCAGAAAAACAAGACCTTTTCTGATCTGCCCCCAAACTGCCTCAGTTTCTGCCAGTCAGGCCACCACTCCTCTCCCCCCAACAAGATCCCCCAATCCAACTGACTGTACTGTCTCTACCCCTGGCCTACATAGCACTCCAGTCATGCCTCTGACACTGTGAACACCCCCAGGGCAAGAATTCTAGCACTCTGTCTCATGACCAACATCACCTTGTGACTCCCTCACCGGACAGGAGGAAGGAACAGGCTGGTGTTCCTCACCTTTCTATATGACTGCCATGTGTATTTCCACTACCAGCTTCCATCTCCCCTTGCTTGGAACTGCTTTCCCACTGCACCTCCCAAACACTAACCTTGCTCTGTCTAGTATAACGCCACTAGCCACTTGAGCTACTGAGTTCTTAAAATGTAGCAAAATCATTAAAAAATGAGACATGCTAGAAGTGTACAACACACACTGGATTTGAAAGACGGTATGAAAAACAGAAAAATAAAGATATAATACAGAGTAGATCTGTGGGATAAAATACAATGTATTATTAAAATTAATTTCACCTCTTTTTACTTTTTTAAATGTGACTACTAAAAAATTTTAAGTTACACATATGGTTCAGTAGTCTAGCTATCCTTCAGGGACCAGCATGAGGAAAACCTTCTTCAAAATGCCCTTATGTTTGTGCCACTCCTAATGATCTTATTTGACCTCTTGAAATCCTATAACGGAGTGCAACATTTAAGCCACTATCTAATTACATACCACATTATATGGTTATTATTACATCAATTCTTCTTGCTACATCAATACCATTCCTAAATGGGGATTTGTAGTAGGTACTCAACGTTTAATTAAACATGGGATCTTTGCTGGAGCAAGATAGCAATACACAGAATTTTTTTGGTTTCTGTTTTGTTTTGTTGACTCACTTACTCTCCCATTGATGATTTCAACAATACACACAGAACTGGAAGTCAGGGGACCTACTAGCTCTTTGTTCTACTTGTAATTAACACAATGCATCCAGGCCATATAGTCCATTGCTTGGCCCCTTGTAAGGTCTGTCTGGGCCTCAGAATCCCACCCTGTAAAGTAAGTTAATAATATCAGGCCAATCTACAATACAGAGCCAGATAAAAGAAGCTAAGCAAATTCTAACTGGAGCCATTACAATGAATGAGAAATACTGTACTTTCCACAGTTTATTTCATGTATCTCAGCCAGTTGTCTTTAATACAGACTAAGTTTTAGAAAGAGAGAACAAACGTACAGCAATTATCAAAATATAAAGGGTGGTGTGGGAAAGTACCTATCAAAACACTTGTCCCAGCCTATTCATGATGGGAGGCAAGTAACAGGAGAGGAATCTGTTACATGCCTGCTGCAAGCTGAAGTAGTTTATACCTTATACCCGCAATAACCTTTACAAAGCAGACATTAACATACCCATCTGACAGAGTAAAGAAACTGAGGTTCAAAGACAGGCTAAGTAACCAGCCAAAGTGATGCTGCCACAGGCTGGAAATCTGGATCAGCAGTATCATATTTGTATGTAAAAAAGAACATCTTTATTATCGCTTGAAGACAAAGTATGTGAAAAGCAAGACTATTACAGAAATATGCAAATAAAAATACAACACAATAATGTCTATTCATTTCCTTCAAATGGTTTTCTTTTTTTAAAGATTTTACTTATTTATTTTGACAGAGATCACAAGTAGTCAGAGAGACAGGCAGGGAGAGAGAGAGGAGGAAGCAGGCTCTCCGTGGATCAGAGAGCCCGACTTGGGGCTCGATCCCAGGACCCTGGGATCATGACCCAAGCCGAAAGCAGAGGCATGATCCCAGTGGGATCATGACCCAAGCCGAAGACAGAGGCATTAACCCACTGAGCCACCCAGGCGCCCCCAAATGGTTTTCTTGATCTTGGCTAATTCCTGTCTTTCAAATCAAAAGACCATTTTTTTCTAAGTAGACCTTTTCTTTAAGTAGCAAACAAATAGGGTATATGATGTACTAGGAACTAGTACATTAACGTACTGTATTTCTTTAAGGTCTTTCCCAACCACAGTTGTTAGCCAAACTTTACATTAGACATTTTAACTAGAAGTCTTCAGACACATTTATAAAAATGTAGTCTTTATGGATAAAGATTGCAGCAAAAAAGTACACTGAGTCATTCCACAAACATATGCATCCAAAAAAACAACCTAATATTAAAGAGCCTCTCTATCTGACAAAACTGAGGTCATAATAAGCTCAATGAAATGAAAAAAGAAAGTTCCTCAAAATAAGATACTGCACCTTAAAGTGAAACCACAATTCCACAGCCTTGAAAACTGACTACTTTCTCAGAATGGTAACAATGTACTGTTACCAAACTCTCTAAGAACCAAACTCATCTAGGTTTAATTGATTCCGCCTTTAGAAAATGGAGGGAACACAATCCTGCAGACTTGGACAGAACAAAAGTTCAAATTCTCTACCACAGAAAAAGTCCCAGAATATAAAAAATCCTTTAAAAGACTGTTCCTTTATCAAAAATGTCCCTGCAGTAGGTGTTTATCAGTCATCAGAAGAACTCTGCACAATGCAACCTGTGTGAGCATGAGACTTTACTACAGGGAGGAGACAGTTCAGTTTACCAAGGACACCCGACTTCACTTTCACAACTCTTGAAAACTAATCTCTCTTAACAGTAAGTAATTAATTTACATTCACTCCAAACTGAAGGGGATAGTGTAAATCTCAAGGAATCTGAGATTGGGAAGACTGCACTTGGAAAAACCAGGGGTGTGTGTGTGTGTGTGTTTCCTCAGAGGTACAGGGTATAAATAGAAATAATTAGCAACTCTTAATCTCATGAACAAGATCTTTACTTAAAATTCTCACATATAAAACGAACTAAAATCAGGTGTTTTTTTCCCTTATTTTAAGAATAAAAAAGACATCCAGAAGAAACATGGTGTCTGTCCTTTTCTCAGCCTCCGAAAACACTAGGGACAGCACAGGTAGCACAGGTGTTCGGTCCTAAACAAAAGTTAAGACTAAGTGGGGAAGAAAATGGAAAACAAAACATAGCCGAGCAAAGCAGCTAGAGATCACATGCAGCAGGTGACAGGAAGCCTTGGGGGCACTTCACAGCCAGGAGGATGAGCTTCATCCCAGGTCACTGCAGGCCCCGCGGGCTCCACAGAACCTCCACCAGCAGTCCATAAAAATGAAAGGTGGCAAAGAAGTATCACCGCCATCCTGGCAAGAAGGAAGCAGCAGCCTCCTTGAACCCAGGAAAGCCACCCCTCCCTCCAACAAACAGGAGGAGCCCCCTTCACACCAAGGACACAAGGAAGCCCAAGGGGCCAGACCCAAAATAAAAATAAAAATAAGAGGAGCGTGGGGCGATAGAGGACAGCTCAATTAAATTTACACTGGGAGCGCTGGGAGGCTCAGACTTTCTGAAGACTCCGAGTCAAAAGTAAAAATAAAATTTAAGGGGAGGGAGCCCACAGAAGAGATGACAGTTCAGTTAAGTCTGGGCTGGCAACACCTGGAGACTCAGTCTCCTTCGGGTGTCAGACAAAAATTAAAATTAAAACACGAGAAGGAGAGGTATCCGTTCAGTGTGCGCGTGTGTGTGTGTGCGCGTGTGTGCGCGTGTGTGCGCGTGCGTGCGTCTGTGGAGCACCTGGAGTGCAGGATTTGCCAGGGAGGGGAAAGTCGCGGCTCCGCCGGCCTTGAGGTGACTGGGCTCAAATCCGCGGTGAGTTTACACTCTGGGCCACAGGGCCGAGTCCGAGGGACAGACTGCCCGCTGTCCGGGAACAATGCTGGGCCCGGGAAAGGAGGTTCTCACAGCACCCCCACGGCCCCCGCATGCCGTGGGCATCCCAGCCCCGTCCCTCCCCCGGCCCCCGTCAGGGCAGGTGCCCCCGAACCCGGGGCCCCACAGCGAGCCTCACCCAGCAGCGCCCGCAGGTGCTTCAGGCGCGTCAGCACGTCCTTCTTGGGGTCCAGCACCTTCTGGGTGGACTTCTTCACATCTCCGTGGCTCCTTCGGGAGAACATCCCGCCGCGGGAAACCCGGGCCCCGCCGGCGGGGCAGGAGGCGCCTGCGCCGCACTAATCACCTCATAGGGTCCGAGTCCGCGCGTGTCGCGCCGGCCACTCGGCGCCCCCCCGCCGGGCCGCCACCGCTGCCGCTGCTTCTGTCCCTGCCGCCACCGCTTCAGCTGTGCCTCCGGGAAGGAGGGGCGGGCGGGTACGGCGAAAGGCGGGGCAGGAACGCGGTGTTCGACGCGAAACCCACGGCCCCGCCCCGCGGGAGGTGCGGGCCGGCCTTTCAGGATCGGCGCAGGCGCACGCGATTTGGACCCGCCTCGCGGGAGCGCGCCGGTAGCGACTAGTGGGCACCGCGAATCACAAAGAAGCACGGATCATGAACACGCTGTACTACAAATCCCGGAACGCACTACGACAGAGCCCTCCAATCATGTTAGGGTGTCTTAGGCACGATGGGAGTTCATGGGTGGGGTCTGCTACGTTCTTCCTCCTCACCCGACTGTAAGCTGCAAGATCTCTAGGGAAATGTAGTTCTTCAGGGGGCGGGGTGCGGTGACTTACCTTCCCGGAGTCCCCAAGCCTCTGGACAGCGTCCGCCTGCCCCCTTCCTGGAGAGGTCCAGAGCTCCCAAAGCTTCACTCCTTGCTCTGTACCATCAAGCCATTATCCTCTAGTGCAACGTGAACCGCAGGAACATCTCGGTAAGAAAAGCTTGAAGGCTTTTATTTTATCTTTTAAGATCTGTGTCTTTTGGGTTTTTTTGTTGTTGTTTTTTGTTTGTTTGTTTGTTTAGTTTCAACGCTTTTAAAATACAAACTATTTTTCGTTTTGACTTCTAGATGCACACTAAGGAGGGAGTCGAAGTCCCTTTGGCCAAACTAAAATCTGAGCTCCAATTACACACGAAAATCAATGGCTTTGGTAACAGAGAGAGCATCCCTACACTCTGGGTGAGAAGTCCAGCCAGTACGCTTCGTTCCTGGGATCCCACTTCACTGGGGTATGAGGTTCCCTTGTTCAGAGGGTCCCCAGGATCTTGTCTCTTCCTTTGTGGGAAGTGCACGGTCTCTGTGTTGTGCAAGGCTCTATAGCAATCCAGTAGCAGAACCAGAAATAGAACCTGAGGGACCTCTCAGACTGGTATGCTTTTGCAGGTTAGGTGCCTGCCTGTAACCTGGAGCAAAACATTGAAATGGAAAATGGCCTGGAGAGTTCTTACTAGAGATCCATAGGATTATTTACAGGTATCTGGATCCTCTGACGCTCCAAATTTTGACATTTGAGCAAGTACTTAATGCTGGGTGTTTAAAATCATAGGCTTTCCACCCGATTGGGACAAGACAAGTTTTCTCATTTAAGGGAACCTGTAACTTGGGGGAAGAGCCAAGAGATTTACATAGCTTTGTAGTCACATAACTAGTGTAATATTTGTCCTCTAGAAGCACTCACTAGAAGTTTATTAAATAAAATGGAGTAAGAGCTAGTTCTATCTATGCTATTTTGACAACTCTAAAAATAGGCTCTAACAACCAAAATAAATGTTTTCACATGCCCTGATGAGATAAATATCCATATCCTAATCCAAAGAACATGTGATTGTGACTGTTTTTTAGAAAAAGGATCTTTGCAGATGTTATTAAGGACCTCAAGGTAAATCCTCTTCAATAATCTGGGTAGTCCCTAAATCTAATGAGTATCTTATATTTATAAGGGACGGAAGAGGAGAAGACACAAAAAAGTCCATGTAAAAATGGGGCAGAGATTTGAGTCATGTAGCCATAAGCCAAGTGATTCCTGGAGCCACAAGAAGCTAGAGGAAACAAGGAAGGATCCTCTCTGGAGGTTTTCCAGAGGGAGCCTGACCCTACCAACACCTTGATTTTAGACTTGTGAACTTCAGAACTGAGAAAATAAATTTCTGTTATTTTAAGCCACCTCATTTGTGGTACTTTGTTATAGCAGCCGTAGAAAATGAATAGCACCAGATACTGGAGACAACCCAGTGTGATTATCTAACAAGATCAGAATGACTGATATTGATTATAATACTTTGAATAAATAAAAAGCAGGAATGCATAATGATACTCAAAAGAATGCTTTTTGATGTCCTAGGTGAGTATTTCATGTAGAAGACATAGCTTGTACCTTTGATAATTTGGGGCAGACTTTTTTTTTTTAATTTTTTATAAACATATAATGTATTATTAGCCCCAGGGGTACAGGTCTGTGAATAGCCAAGTTTACACACCTCACAGCACTCACCATACACATACCCTCCCCAATGTCCATAACCCCACCTCCCTCTCCCTACCCCCCACCCCGTGGCCACCCTCAGTTTGTTTTGTGACTTTAAGAGCCTCTTATGGTTTGTCTCCCTCCCCATCCCATCTTGTTTCATTTATTCTTTTCCTATCCCCCAAACCCCCCATGTTGCATTTCCACTTCCTCATATCAGGGAGATCACATGATAGTTGTCTTCCTCCAATTGACTTATTTCGCTAAGCATAACACCCTCTAGTTCCATCCACGTTGTCGCAAATATGGGGCAGACCTTTTTTTTTCAGAATTTATTTGGGGGTGGCGCCTGGGTGGCTCAGTGGGTTAAGCCTCTGCCTTCGGCTCAGGTCATGATCTCAGGGTCCTGGGATCGAGCTCCGCATTGGGCTCTCTGCTCAACAGGGAGCCTGCTTCCCCCTCTCTCTCTGCCTGCCGCTCTGCCTACTTGTGATCACTCTCTCTCTGTCAAATGAATAAAATAAAAAAAAAAAATTTATTTGGGGCACCTGGGTGGCTCATCTGGTTAAGTATCTGCCTTCAGCTCAGGTCATGATCCCAGGGTCCTGGGATCAAGGCTCCCTGCTCAATAGGGAGCCTGCTTCTCCCTCTCCCACTCCCCCTGCGTGTGCACTGTCTCTTTCTTTAAAAAAAGAAAAAAAAAAAAGAAAATTTTATTTATTTATTTATTTATTTGAAAGAGAGAGAGAGCAGGGGGTGGGGAGGGGTAGAAAAGGAGGGTAAGGGGAAAGGGGTGGGGACAGAGGAAGAAGAAGAAACAGACTCCCTGCTGAGTGGGGAGCCCCTTCCAGTCTCCAGGCAGGTCTCCATCAAAGCACCCTGGGATCAGGACCTGAGCTGAAGGCACACACTTAACCAACTGAGACACCCAGGCGACTCCCAGTGGACTTTTTTAAAAAAAGAAGCCCCAGGTGGCTAAGACCCTTTCTCCATAACAAATGGGGAACCTGATCTGAACTGGATATGTGATTCAAGATTCTAACCAGGGAAGAGTGCAGGGCTTTAGAGCTTTGTAATTTCCTCCATACATCACTTACCAGAAAGGATGACGTTTTCCTGATGACCGCAAATTGAATTCACGTGTTCAGGAAGACAGAGCCCAAGAAAACAGGACAGAGTGAGGGAAATGAGACACTGAGAGGTCCCAAAGAGTAAAGTGAAACATATCAATTCTTGATGTTTGTAGGAGAATTTTAGAATTTTTTTTGCTTTTGTATCCTATTTACATAAATTCAAACCAACACATATTTACTGAACAAGTCATTTTTTTTTAGTATATGTGCTGCCGAAGCGAGCACATTACTGAACAAGTCATACCATTAAACTGTGATGACCTTAGTTTTCTACTTCCCATTCTTTTCTATTTTACTGAAAATTGGTGTTTCAAGGGCCATGTGAAAACTGCAACTCCTACCATCATTGATATTAAATACTTACCAAACAATTCTACCATTCATCATTGTTGGGCTTATACCCAGCACAGGGTCAGGGTCAGCAGTCAATCAATATTTGTGGAATAAATAAGCTCATTCATTCATTTCTTCATTAATATCTCAGCAGTCTTAGGGAGTGTTGTTTGGAACCATGTTTTCCATTTGACATGTTTATGCATCCAAATTTTAAATTCTATCCCTCTTTCCTCAGAAATCTTTGCAAAATATAGGGAAACCTCTCTGTTTTCTTAAACAGCTTATTCATTGTTTAGGAAACTATAACTTGTCCCGCCCACCCACTGTGATCCCCTTCATCTCCTCCTAAATGAGTGTTGCCACCAGACACAAAGGAGAAATGCCTGGTAGATCTTCCCCATCTTATTTTGACCACTTCTTGCCCCCAAATTCAGTCACTGCTATCAGAGACCATTTGTTTGCCTTTTTAACTTCCACATTAGAATCTTTCTATATGTTTAGACCTGCCAGCTCTTAGTTTCCAGGTAATCTAAAAGGTAATGTATTTTACTTTATAATTGTCACCCATCAGAGTTTTCCAGTTTGATGGGGGGATTTTTCAGATTGACTAGAATATCTTGTGCCTGCACATTAATTCTAGTTGTCATGAATATTATATTAATTTTGATATATGGAAAAATTCAACTGTTAGCTTCAGATTTTCCTATCAGATAAGCTCATTGTGCCTGCCCTCAGGGGTGAGATCTTTTTGTACATCAGACACACTGTGGATCTTCATTTGGATACTATTGCCACAGAGAGCTAGCCCCAGTGAACTTCTGTGACATAGTCTATTTTTATTGGCCATTGATTGGACCTTTACATTCCTATTTGTTCCTATGTTATTTTAAAAAAAAAAAGCTATCAGGGCGCCTGGGTGGCTCAGTGGGTTAAGCCTCTGCCTTCAGCTCATGTCATGATCTCAGAGTCCTGGGATCAAGCCCTGCATCAGGCTCTCTGCTCGGCAGGGAGCCTGCTTCCTCCTCTCTCTCTGCCTGCTTCTCTGCCTACTTGTGATCTCTCTCTCTGTCAAATGAATAAATAAAATCTTCAAAAAATAAAAGCTATGATCTAATAAATTCAATTTTTTTCTTATATCAGCTCTTACCCTGAAATTTTGAATTCATTCAGTGTGTATGCTGTGCCCCAAGAATCTGCGCCTTTCTAAAATCCCTATGAAAAAAGGGATACCCCGCCATAAGAATGAAATGCCAGACTCAATGCTAAAGAAACAAGAAACCCAGTGTCCTCATTTTTCAGATGATATATTACTGTAGACACCGAAAATATATATTTTCTCCTCCAAAAAAGAATTCCTAATGGTTTCTTTTCTTTCCAAATATATGCCAAATGAGGAGATTTAATACTTTAAGCTTGACTATAAATCATTTTATATGAGAATTTCACTTCAGGAGAGACTTGAAAAAAGTTTCTGGAAATGTACTAGTCATATTGATATGTCTGATGGACACTTGATAACAAAGCAATGCTTTAAGAGGAAGAAAACCTAATCGTTTTTCTAAATTTAGTCAAGCAAATGTTTTCACAGCTGTGCATTTCAACCATAATGTCATCTGCTTTGTGTATATTTTCATTTTTTTTAAATCACCAGAACAGTATTAACATTTCAGTGGTGAATTGTGGAAACATGTCAGAATTAGAAAAATGCAAGCCTATAAAAAGTATCATAAGAATTTTTATAAATTAAAAAAATTATCTTTGATTGATAACATTGGAGAAATCAAGAATCATGGAAACTCTCTAGATAGTAAATACAACTTGCATAGAAGGACAGTGTACAAAGGCTAGAGAGAGATGAAGTTTCATAAGTGAGAAGCCTGTGAAAATGTGCTCATGACCTCATCTCTTCCCCCAATACACAAAATGCCACCATTAGGTTTAATATTAGGTAAGATTTACTCCCTAATTTAGAACCAGGTGCTAGATTTTCTAAAAATGAATGCAGATTATAGGATGTCCACAAAAACTATTCATTTAAATGGAGAAATCCATCACACAGTTTTATTTATAAATTCCAGTAATTTTCTAAAAATGAATTTCAAAATAATTCTTAGAGAATAATTCTTACTAACCATGACACAAAAATACAAATTCTTTTACTAATCTACATGTAAATGTATGTCCTAAATGGAGACTTCTTTTACCTGGTATTTCAGACAGCATTCTCAATTTTAAGCAACAGAGACTGACTGGCTATTTAGGTAAAGACGACTCATCCAGAGAATGCCTGGCTCCCAAAATCAATGGAAGGTTGGAGATCCAGGCCTGGAAAACAACTAGAAAGTTAGATGCTAAGGCAGCTCTGGGAGGCCTAGACAAATCAGAGCAGAACACATGGGTCAGCATACCAAGACTTCCATGACAATGAAAGAACTTCCACCATCCTGCACATCTTCAAGTTCAAAGTCTCAAGAATATCCAGTTGGCTAAGTCTTAGATGGATGCCTAGCTCATTTCTCCATCCACCTGGCTGCCCTGGGTCAGAAAATCTGAGGTGCTAATCCCCTTTGTAAGTAGGACCACCTCCTACCAAGACTATACAGAATAAGATATACCCCCAAAAATAATCGAGTGTATTATTGGAGGAAGGGAAGTTGGATGCTGAGGAGCTAAAATAACAATAATAAAGAGTAAACAATAACAAAGCAATGATTATTTGCTTGACATAAATTAATATATGCCCTGGAATATGAGAACAATCCACTCATTAGGCTAATTTATAATTAAGATCTTGTACTTTAGTGAGGTGATTGGAAGATATAGTTTACTGCTTTCAGTAAATCTTTAAGGAAGACTTATATTTGATAGTTTTTTTCCAAATTTTAACTGGGAAACCCCTGATGTCACTTAGACATAGGATATGTGTGAATTATGCAATTATTATAATCATCTTAGTGAATAATTGGAAAGAATTCAATCATATTGTTGTTTCTGTTTAACCAAAATTGAAGAATTCAAATGCCACAGGGAACATTACTAAGTACTTCTCTTTATATATATTTTTTAAAGATTTTATTTGTATTTATTTGACAGAGATCAAAAGTAGGCAGAGAGGCAGGCAGAGAGAGAGGGGGAAGCAGGTTCCCTGCTGAGCAGAGAGCTTGATGCAGGGCTCTATCCCAGGACCCCGGGATCATGACCTGAGCTGAAGGCAGAGGCTTTAACCCACTGAGCCACCCAGGCACCTCTGTACTTCTCTTTATATTATCCTTCTTTCTATGTTTTTATGTTCCTGTTTTCCTCTAAATTGATGTACCCTCCATGAGACACACTTTAATCACATTTTAAAGTCATTCTTAGTAATATTTTTGATCCAATCAGTAGACTTAACTGAGTCCCTCCTCTGTGCTAGCTTATGCACAGCAATGAAGTTATAAATAGAATGAGGACACAGTCTTGATCCTCAGAAAAGTCATAGTCTAGCTGAGAAGTCAGACATAGCCCTGACCTCGGAGAGTTCACAGTCTAATGCAGGAGATGGACACATAACTAGATAATAATAATTAACAATGACAATACAGGCAGGACACTATGGACTGTACCAGGAAGGACTGGACAGTAGAGATGAGGGGAGGATCAGAGAAGGCTTCCTGGAGGAGGTGACACCTGAAGTGGGGGAAGGAGCTCAACACACCACAGGCAGGGCAAGGAGGATAATGCAGTGGGCTGTGTGAAGATCACCAGAAGCAGTCTGGTTTTGTGTGGTTGCCACTTAGGACTGTGCTGGTGGTTGTACTTGGTATAATGTAGGGGTTGCAGAAATATGTGTATGTTCTTGTACCCTTATAAAAACAGAGGGCCAACTGATGGTAAAATGTGATGATGCCAAAGCTGGAAGAGACTCTGTAGAAGCAGGACGGGATGAGGGCAAAAGCAGAGGGTCTGAATTCCAATCCTGCCCCTTTACTAGCTTGTGTAATCTTAAATGGGTGACTCAATTCTCTGAGCCTCAGTTTTCTTCATCTATAAAATGGGGAGAAACTCACATTTATTCTAAGGATTAAATGAGTATAGAAAAGAATTGAACACAATGCTTAGCACACAAATGTTCATTGACTATTACTTTGTTTTTCTCTTCTCCTCCACTTCCAGAAAATACAAACAATTTCTTCTTGCTAAGACTATGCACACTTGGAACGCCTGGGTGGCTCAGTTGGTTAAGCGGCTGCCTTCAGCTCAGGTCATGATCCCAGCGTCCTGGGATCGAGTCCCACATCGGGCTCCTTGCTGGGCAGGGAGCCTGCTTCTTCCTCTGCCTCTGCCCGCCACTTTGTCTGCCTGTGCTCGCTAGCTCTCTCTCCCTCTCTCTCTGACAAATAAATTAAAAAAAAAAAAAAAAAGACTATGCACACTTGATTTCTAAGTGTGTTGCCTAGGAGGGGTTGACAGCTGAGTTTCTCATGGTTTTACATCATTGAATCTGAACACCATCAGAATAGGTCGAAGCAATATCCTAGAACCCTTTATTTCACATATTTGTTATGTGTACTCTTCAGTAAGGGGAGGCGTATTCACAGATGCCACCATCACACCAGGTGAAATATTACTCCTTTCTGAATTGTCAATGATACTGGATTAGGAATGTTGGCTAAGGGAAAGGACATAACGTGTGACTCAGCAGTTTGTTTCAGACATATTTTGCCTCCTCTGGTTCTTGTAAGACCAAACCCATGAATAGTTTATGGATCCTTTCAAAAATTAAAATCATACTTCAGATTGTTATAAATCAGATTATAATAAGTCAGTTTAATAATTTCACTATAACAGTCATAAAACAACAAAATGACACCCCGCAGTGTGAAAGCTTTGGTTTAAATAACCCAACCAAAATACGCCAATTGATGTTTTTCTCCATCACTTATATGTTCATTTTTAAAATCAAAATAATAAGCAATTTTATTGAGCCTCTTCACAATTCAAGGCTTTTCTCACTCATTCATTGATTCAAAAAGCATTAACTGAGTTTCTTTGGGCTGGCCACTTATTCTAGTCACTGAATAGATAGAGATTAAAAAAAAAATTTTTTTTTAAAGACAAAATCCGGGGCGCCTGGGTGGCTCAGTGGGTTAAAGCCTCTGCCTTCAGCTCAGGTCATGATCCCAGGGTTCTGGGATCAAGCCCTGCATCGGCTATCTGCTCAGCAGGGAGCCTGCTTCCTCCTCTCTTTCTGCCTGTCTCTCTGCCTACTTGTGAACTCCGTCTGTCAAATAAATAAAATCTTTAAAAAATAAATAAATAAATAAATAAAAAGACAAAATCCTTGTTCCTGAGATGCTCACTATCTGGTTGGGTAAACTATCTGAAGATGACACCTTACAAAATAAATATGAAGTTTTTTTTATTTTTAACTTTCAGAAAGCATTAAGAAAAGCCCCTCATTTACTTTGTCTTTGTATAGTTCTGCCCCACTCCACCTCAGCCCTGGTTGTGAGATTGCCTACTGTAGGTGCAGGCTAAATAATTCCACTGGATTGTCAAGGGTTATCAGCAAGGAAATCCTGGAGACCTAGAACATCTTGAGAGTAAAATGTGACTGACAGATATATTCCCTCATTATAAAATGAAAAAATAAGAATCAAAGTTGGTTAGTAATTGATCATCACTAGCACTGGTGATGGAAAGACCAACCTGAATCTGACATGCTAGTGCTGGCAGCATTAGGGTGGCTGAACAATGCCATCTCATCCCAGTACCATTTTGCAAAGCAATTTTGTGCCCTTCTCTCATTCAATCCTCACCACAGCCCATAAATCTGGGCTTCTTATCTCCATTTTGTCTAGACTAACAGAAATTCTGTGGCTGCCCAAGGTCATCCAACTCATGAGAAGCAGGTCAAAAGGACAAATCAGAGATACTTAGATCAGCAGAGCTCAGGAAGTAAATAAATGACTTGGTTGGCCTGCTGGCAGCTGGAGATCAAGGTAGACCAGTTCAAAAAGAGTGGGAAAGACTTATGAAGGAGAATATAAAGACTTGCCTGGAAACTGAAATCTACCGAGACTTTAGACTCTGCCTTTAGAACCAGAGGCTACTTTAAAGTTTATCCAAACTTTAGAATCAGGTCACTTCTTCAAATCTGTAATGTTAATGAATAGTCCAACTAGGTAAGAAGTTCCAGTGTCTTGACTCCTAGGCCAATGCTCAACTTCATCACATTATTTGCTGCCTAGAAAGGTCAGTGGAAGCTCAATTTTCAGTTAAAACTGGAAGGAGACTGGGCTTGTCTTTTATGGTGGTTGTTCTCAATGAACCACACTCCCAGTGTTTATATACCCCTGCATTTTTCCTTTCCCTTTGAATTGAAGCTGATTCTGTGATCTTCTTTACCCCATTGAACATAGAGGAAGTGACAGGGTACCAGTTTCCATGCTAAGCCTTAAAAAGACCTGACAGCTTTCATTTTTGCACACTGGAAGAAGCCAGTCACAATGGAAGAGTTTGACTATTCGGAGACTGCCACCCTGAGAGATGTCTAATCTAGCCATGTGAAGAGACCATACAGAGAGGAACTGAGCCCCTGGCTAAGAGCCTCAGCTGAGCTTCAAGTCAACAGTTAACACCACCTTTCCAGCCGTGAAAGTGGGGCCATCTTGCAAGTGTACCCTTGAGTCCCATTTAAGCCTATCAGCCATGTAGAACAGAGATGAACTGTCTCAGCCAAGCCTTACCCAAATTACAGGATTGTGAACAGATAAACAGAAAGGTTATTGGAGTGAGCCACCAAGTTTGGAGATGATTTGTTACATACCAGAAAGTAGCTACAACAGCGAAGGTGTGTGCTGCTGGCTCCAAGGATCTGGAACTACCAAATCTGGAAGACTTACCTCCTTAGTTGGACAGAGCCACACACTGCATCCACTGGCTTATCTCTAACATCCTTCTGGTTCTAAAGTTCTTTGAGCTTGTGACCCCCTGTGGCTCTTCCCTATGACACTAAACAAGCCTGATAACATGGTAAACATGATAAAAAGATTGTTGTCCCCCAGAAGGTGACTGGCCTGACAGGGATTGCTTTTCTCACCGAGGTTTAGAAATGTAGGTGACAGGAAAGGAGGGAGAATGGACTTACAGACATAGAGGGAGACAGAAGAAGCTCCAAGAGTTTGGGTGCAACATGTGGAATACATACAGGTTAATTAATCAAATATCCATAGAAAAAGCACCGTGCAAGCCTGAGATAGGCAGGTCAACAGAAATTGACTTGAGAAATTAGCTTTTGATTCATTCAGTACTAGAGGAAGCACTTTAAAATCTATTGGATCTATAACTAGTTCCTTGCAGCTGGTGAGCAGGCAGGAACATAGATGGAGTCTCCAGAAGAGTTTGGAAGAGGGCACATCAGTTATCTCTACCACTAAAGTGTTATGTGGCAACCAACCACAGACCTGTAGTGGCATACACCAATAAACATTTATTCAGCTCACAATTCTGTGGGCTTCATCTCATCTAGGTCAGTGTTGGCAGCTATTGGCTGAGATCACTTATCTTGGAGTTCACAGCTGTTGGTTGATCTAGGGTGACCTTTATTGGGACAACTGTAGTAACTGCTCTGGTCCATAGGTTTCTCATCCTTCTCCTGGGACCAGTGGACTTGCCTGGGCAGATCCTTCTTCGGGTGATAACACAGCACAGAAGTGAGCAAACCCAACTGCACAAGCAATTTTAAGGCTGCCTGACAGGTTTGCTATTATCCTATTGGCCAAAGCAACTCACAAGGCTGAGCCAAGAGCCAGAGTCAGAGGGCAAAAGGAATGGATAGAGAGAAGGGCTAGGAATTATGACCATTAATCCATCTACCACAGAAGTTATTTTATAAAAATCAACCTTGACAATGGAAAAGGAAGCTTTTTTTTTAAAA